>VMDO01002790.1:0-158616 GCA_007922755.1 Pedetes capensis | reverse complement strand
GTCTCCTGTCATTTGTGTCTAATGCATTAAACCTATTTTTGAGGTGGTCTCTGAACTCAGGTGGGATATACTCAAGGTCATACCATGGCTCTCATATACTTGTTCTAATTTTCTTCAGCTTCAGTTTGAACTTGCATATGAGAAGTTGATGGTCTGATCCACAGTCAGCACCTGGTCTTGTTTTGACATTTTGTATAGAGCTTTTCCATTGTATCTTTCCACATATGTAGTCAATTTGATTCTTATATGTTCCATCTGGTGAAGTCCATGTGTATAGTCTCCATTTATGTTGTTGAAAAATGTATTTGTATAGAAAAGGTCATTGGTCTGACAAAATTCTATCATGCCATCTCTAGTTTTGTTTCTGTCACCAAGACCATATTTTCCAACTACTGAGCCTTCTTGTTTGTTTCCAACCTTTGCATTCCAGTCACCAGTGATTATCAGTATGTCTTGATTGCATGCTTGATCTATTTCAGATTGCAAAAGCTGATAGAAATCTTCCCTTTCTTCATTTGTGGCCTTAGTGGTGGGTGCATAAATTTGAATAATAGTCATATTAACTGGCCTTCCTTGTAGGTGTATGGATATTATTCTATCACTGACAACATTGTATTTCATGACAGATCTTGAAATGTCTTTTTTGATGATGAATGCAACCCCATTTCTCTTTAGTTTATCATTCTCAGGATAGTAGACCATATGATCGTCTGACTCAAAATGGCCCATGCTGGTCCATTTTAGCTCACTGATGCCTAGAATGTCAATGTTTATGTGCTCCATTTCTCTTTTAATGATTTCTAATTTGCCTAGATTCATACTACGTACATTCCATGTTCCAATTATTAATGGATGTTTACAGTTGTTTCTCCTCATTTTGAGTCATGTCACATCAGCAAATGGAGGTCCCTGGGGCTTCACTCCATTTCCGTCACCATGGTAGACTCTACTTTGAGGAGGTAACTCTTCCCCAGTAGTCTTTTGAGTGCCTTCCAACCTGGGGGGCTCATTTTCCGGCACTATATCTGACAGCGTTTCTTTGCTATTCATAGGGGTTTCAATGGCTAGTTGTTTTGGGAGTGGTTTGCTGGTGCCTCCTCCCTAGTCTGTCTTAGTCTGGAAGCTCTGCTGAAACCCGTCCACCATGTGTAACCTTGTTGATATCTGAAGTACCAGTGGCATAGCTTTCAGCCTCATCGCAGCACACAAGACCCCACAGTGTGGCAAACTGACAGACATGTGGGGGTGTTTGCATAGACATAGCATTTTTCTGGTAAGAATATGCAGGGGCCTCATTTTCAGCAGTCAAGAGTTCTAATCCCTGGCAATTTTGGAGAACTATACCCACCGATGAATCTATCTGATCTTGTAGGACATTGAGTTGTTGGGCAATAGATTGTAAGATGCCTGCCAGTTGTTGGGACAGGTATCTTTAGTATGTTATGGATGTTGTAAGCCCACTGATTCCTGTCCCCACACTGGCAGCAATTCCTAGGCCTATTAATAAGGGAACAGCAACAAAGTGCTTGGGCCTTATAGAGGCTGATAAAGGTACAGAAAGTGATTGGTTACTAGGAGATATTTGGATGTGTGGAGTAAGGTAAATTAAGGTACAAGTCCCTGTCCAATTAGTAGGAAGACAAAGATATGTTTGTCCCACAAAGGAAGAAGATACCTTGACTATCTAAGCAGAAATTATTGATAGAAAAGAGAAGACTTAGTTTTTTATTTTCAGTTTCCATTACTGACACTGTTCCACTTAAGGCAGTTCCAGTTAGAGGTTGAAAGTGTCTCTGAGGGTTTATTTGTGTAGGGGATGAAGTGGTGTTTTCTATAAGTATAAATTTATCATTAAATCTACCCAAAAAGTGGAACTGGGCTGGGATTTAGCTCAGATGGTAGAGCACCACTGTGTAGTCTCTGAGGTCCCAGGTTTGATTCCCAACAACACAAAAATGGGAGAACGACATGGCAGTCCACTCCCCAAGGTAATCCTGAGACAATTAGCCCTTGAAAACCCTGTGACAGTCACTATGAATCAGACATGATTCTACGGCACCTAAAAACAACAAAAAGTGGAATTGGGTGGTGTAAAGTTTAAGAGGATTTTATGATAGGAGGCTGATGTATCTTGGTCACAGCTTTGCCAAGGAAAAATTTTACAGGAAGTTTGTGGTCTGCCACAGCAAAACTGAGAAGTGGGGGCAGTTGAGAAGGCTCCAGTAATGTTGTTGTTAGGTGCCGTCGAGTCGAGTCCAACTCATAGCAACCCTATGAACAGCAGATCGAAACACTTGCCGATTCTGTGCCAGGCAAACGATCTTATTTATGTTTAAGCCCATTGTTGCAGACGCTGTGTCAATCCATCTGGTGGAGGGTTTTCCTCTTTTGTGTTGACCAGTAATGTTGGGGGGTCCTAAAAAGCAGACCTGTTCCTTGCAGTGGATAATATCCATCATAGTTGGGAATATGGTTGCCTGGGGGGGGGAGGTCTTTAATGAGAGGTCCATTTATGATGGGTTTTCCCTTAGTAGACATAAATCTGCATTTTTGCCATGTTGTTGAGTGTTAATGTAAGATATAGTAAGCATATTTTGAATCTGTACATATGTTGGTCCTTTTACCCTGTGCTAGGGTGAGGGCTCTATTCAGGGCAATAAGTCCTGCCTTTTGTGAAGTGGTACCAGGGGGGAGTGGATGAGCTTTAACAGTCTTGGTAAGCAAAACTATTGCATATCCTGCATGGTGTCGTCCTGGGACAGAGGAGGGTGAAGAACTACCATCAATGAACCAGACAAAGTTTGGATGCGGAATGGGGTCTGAAGATACATTAGGTAGTGATGGGAGTAGATTGTCCAGAGTCTCTGTACATGAGTGAGTCAGGGAAGGAGGGGAGACTTGAGGGAGTAAAGTGGCCAGGTCTAAAGGAGGGCAGGACTGAAGGGTGAATGAAAGGTTTTCTGGGAAAATGGAATGGAAGGACTAAAGACAAGAAGGTGATAAATTTGAAAGGCTGCAGTGTGTGACAAGGTCTTGGAGATGATGGAGTGACTTTATGAGTGTGGGTTGTCCAAAAGTTAATTTGTTGCTCTCTAGGGCCAGGAAGGAGCTGCTGCCAGATCTCAGAGGCAGGGGGGCCAACCCTCATGGTGGGGTCTAGCTGTTTTGAGAGATATGCCACTGGGCCTCCCACCATTCAGGCGAAGAGGACAATTGACCTCCCAGTGTTCCAGCTGTTTACAGTTCAGGCAGGGACCAGGAGGAGGCCTTGGGTTAGGATATTCTCATGCCCAATGTCCTGGGCATCCACATTTGAAATATTTGCCTGGTGGACCCCCATGGTTAGGGAGATGTTTCCCTGGTAGAGCAAATGCCAGAATCTGGTAATTGGCCAGCTTTTGTTGGGCCTTTTGTTTGTCCCTGTTTAATTGATCCTGTTTTGCCTGGTCTTCTCGATTATTAAATACCTTGAAGGCCACATTTAATAGGTCTGTCTGATTAGCCTATGGTCCTCCTTCTATTTTCTTTAGTTTTTTCCTGATGTCAGGAGCTGACTGGGATGTGAAATGGGTGTTGATAATGATCATACCAGTTTGAGATGTAGGGTCTATCTTAGTAAATTTTTGTAGTGCCTCAGGCGAGAGAGAAATTGGGCCGGATTCTCCTCTGGGTGTTGGGTGATCTCCCTAATTTTGTCATAATTTACCATTTTCTGAGAAATGTTTTTCAGGCCCTCAATGAGGCAAACTATCATGTGGTCTCTAAGAGCTTGACCAAGATCCCCTTCCTGATATGTCCAGTCTGGCTGGACATTTGGGACTGCCTGGGTGCCTGCCAATTTAATGGGGTCTGTTGTATGCAAGTTGTCTGCTGCTGCCTGTGCTGCCTTCCAAACCCTCTGCCTCACCTCTTGGGAGAGGGTAGTGGAGAGAATGGAGTAAATATCTCTCCAACTCAGGTCATAAGATTGGGCAACATAATGAAATTCTTTTATATAAATGTCTGGCTCAGAAGAGAAGGGGCCAAGATGTCTTTCAATTTGGGACAGATTGGTGAAGAAGAAAGGAACATGAACATGGATGATGCCCTAGGGTCCCACCACCTCCTGAAGGGGCAGTTGTAGTTGGGCAGTGGGGGTGGAGGGTGGTAAATTTGAGTATCTCAACCAAGTATGAGGAGAGGCAGGTGGGCTGGGAGGAATGGGAATGGAAACTTTGGGAGATGAGGGGGAAGGGGAAGTAGGCAGGGAAGGCATAGAGGAAATGGACGGGGAGTACGGAGTGGTGGGCCTGGGAGAGAGAATGAGTGGGATTATAAGGAGGGGTTTCAGGAGGGGCAGAGTGGTCTGAGGGACCAAATTCATCCATATCAGAAGTTAGATAAGATTTTTTTCTTGAGGAAGAAGGAGAAGGAGAAGGAGAATGAGTGAAAGGGACTTGGGAGGTAGAGCAAGCCTGACAGAGAAGGGTGGGAATGGAGATGGAAAAAGTCCTGAATGTAGGGGAACTCTGACCATTTGCTGTTTCATTGACTAAAGTTTTGAAGATCCGGGAGACTATTAGGCTCAAATGTCCCATTTTCTGGCCATTGTGACTCATAGAGTAATGGGGCCAGGCCTGACTGCAAAAGAAAACCAGTTTCTTAGGTTTTATGTTGGGAACCAGTCCAAGGATACAGAGATTTGCCAGGAGGCAGCCCAGAGGCATAATAGGAGAGGGGTTGGGCTGAGAGGTTCCCATGGTAATTTTGGAGGGAGGTCAGGAGAATGAGGATCCCTAGGAGAGGTACAAGGAAGAGGAGTGTCCTCGCTTTTCCCGTACCACTAATGTAGAGGAGTAGGTGCCTCCTAGAGTACAAGAAAAAAGATCCATCCAACCCAGAGCTGGGAGTTTATCGAGAGGGAGAGAGATGGAGGATCAGAGTAGAAGGGCTCAAGCAACTCACCTTAGAGGATTGGCTGATGTGGATGTGGTGGTCAGAAACTGCAAAGGTAGAGGGCCCCACTGAGTTTATGGTCTGGCAGTGAGGTCCAGGAGGTCAAGCAGAAGGCCAATCAACCCCAGAGAATGGGGGATTGCTGCTATTCCTGTCCCAGGTTCCAGCACCATAAAAGTTAGGTAAGGAGCTGAAAACCCATAGACTCAACAGACCTTTATTGGGAGAAGCTGCCAGAGCTGTCTTTAGCAAAGGAGAGAGCAGCCAGTGGAGTGGAAGGAGCGAGGCTTTTATGGGCTCTAGGTGGGAGGGGAAAGGTGTGATTGATGTGTGGTGCCAGAACAGGTCAGAAGCAGGTGTGACAGAGGGTTCTGATAGGCTGGAAGAGTCAAGTTTTGGCAGGCTTTTTGGCAGGCTTTTGAGGACTGGGGGATAGTAGGTAGAAGAAGGCACCACCTTATAGGGAGGAGCCATTTTGTCAGAGGTCCTGCCAAACAGAAGCAAAAGCAAGGGGGCACATGACATCACACTAGCATCCCTTTCCTTCCTCTGGTCAAAGCCAGGAGAATGACTCAGGTTTCCAAGGTAACCAGGACAAGGTACCCACCCTCTGGGAGCAAAAATCCCTGCCTTACTGGAGACTCCAGCCCAGTGCATGCCTAGGGCTCTGCAGGATGTGAGGCGGTTCTCTCAGAGGGGAGGTGAAGCCCCACACCTGCCTAACAATTAATAGAGTTTCTAATGGCTGATTGTGTGCATGTTTTTTTTTTTTTTGAGTGGGTTGCCAGGTCCTTCTACGAAGCCTACAGCACCTGGTGTTCCCAGGAGGTCTCCCATCCAAGTACTAACCATACTAGACCCTGCTTAGCTTCTGAGACCTAACAGGGTCAGATGCCATAGTGATAACAGTGGCAGGATTTAAAATGCAGAGTATCAAAAATTCTTGTAAAGTTCGTGATGGGTATTTTAAGGGATAAGGGCTCATAATCCTTTGAAGAGAAACACAATTGATCCGAGTATCTGTCCATGTGTGTCTCAGCTAAGTGATCTTCATTTCTACTTGAGCTAAAGATCTAGTATAGTATCAAAGGACTATTAAAAATCCAGGAGGCATGTATCTTTGATTTTCATAAGACTGGGGAGCTGTTGAAATCTTTGTTACTAACAGAGTAAATACTGTATTTAAATGTCTTACATGACTCTGAAAGCAGCTTGCATATTAATTGGTTTTGAATTGTAGTAAAAATATCAAAAACATCTATTGTACAGAAAGAGGCTAGGATAGAAATCTGGGCAATTTCATGAGACAGGCTGCTTCTCCCCTCCCAGCAGGGGCCTCCCATGTTCTATACCCACCTTCTGTAGCAGGCCCAGGGTGCAGACAGCAGATCTCCCAGACTTGTGGGGGTCGGTGGGGTTTCCTGCATCACTGAGTGTTTCTCTGGAGCTCTGTTAGATGAACCAGAACACAGTGTATGGTGTTTCTCTTCCTTGTGGGCCAATATTTGACAGCTCCATTAGGCTATGGAATTGTGAGTTTAGATTGAGAAGTCTTGAGTCTTGCAAAAAGGTAGGAGGCCATAATGGAATTGGTCTCTCTCTGTCAGGCAGCCTGTTATTTGCATTCAGATTCCCTTCTTTGAAATCTCATTTACATGTTTAAATTCATGAATGCAGTTTGAATTTGAATACTTGGTTTAAAAAATTGAGGCCTATATATGTGATCCCTTCCCCTAAAGTCTACCTCAATGTATTTCTGATAACTTTGAAATGTTAGGCATGGAAGATAGAATACACTGTTGCACACCATTGTTATTGTTAGGTGCTGACTCATAGCCACCCTATGTTCAGCAGGTGAAGCGGTATTATTGGTGCTTCTCTGCTATTCATAGGGTTTTCAATGGCTGATTGTTTTTTTGGGAGTGGTTCTCTGGGTCCTTTCTCCCAGCCTATAGCATCTCATGTTCCTAGATGGTCTCCCATTCAAGTACTAACCAGCCCAACTTTGCTTAGTTTCAGAGAACTGACGGGATCAGATGCTACAGTGGTATGCCTGTAGGTGTTGCACAATTGACTGTTGTTACAAAATAAATCAAATGGCCATCTTTTTAGAAATTACAAAACTTTAATGCTATAGCATCTTTTCTCATGAAACATTCAAATAATTAAAATTTGTGGGGAAATAATTTTATTGTACCTTGGCATTTGTTTGAATGCAGTGCTTAATAAACAAAATTATCTACTAAGAGTCTTTTGGTTATGCTTTTATTATATAGTGATCTTATAATTTTAAGTGAGAAACAAAAATATGTAGCACTTGGCATAGATATAAACATTTTCTACTGATTTTTTTTTTCCTGCAGCCGTACCACTGTGGTGTCTGATCTCGTCAGAGCTCGAAAACTAAGCAGGATTGGGCCTAGTTAGTATTTGCATGGGAGACCACCTGGGAATACCAGGTGGGGTAGCTTTGGAAGAAGGACCCCGCAACCCACTCCTAAAGAAAATCAGCCATTGAAATCCCTGTGGATAGCAGAGAAGCACTGACAATAGTGTTTTGTCTGTTGTACCTAGGGTCTCTATGAGTTGGACACCAACTCTATGGCACCTAACAACAACAACAACACTGATTTTTAGAATTTATTTCTAATAAAAAAGACACCTATAGCATTTTTCTCTCACATTTTCATGTATTTTATATATTTTAATTTTTATTTTAAAGTATTTTAAGTATTAAACATGTAATAAAAAAGATAAAATACTTGATAAATTTTTCAGGGTTTATAATGAATTGAACAAATACTTGGATTCTATGTCCATCGCCCAACCCATTGTTTTTCAACTTCCTCCATAGCATTATCTTGAATTTTATGTCTTTCTTTATTCTTTATCATTTTATCACATATGTTTGTATCACTAAACATATACTTTTAACTTTTGAATGTTTTTGAAATTTAAATAAATCATCATTCTGATGGTATTATTTTTGGATTTGCCTTTTTATTCACCTTTGTGTTCCTGATATTCACCTGTTTTTTTATTTCAGTAATAATAGCTTCCTTTCAATGTCTGTATTTAATTATAAGGTTATACATTATGCATCTATGATGTTATGAGCATGCTGTATATATTTGGTTTTCTACTGTTTTTTTTTTTTTTATCACAAATAGTCCTGTTATGGCAACTTTTATATGCTTATTGATGTAAATGTACAAGATTTTCTCTAGTTAATATTCCTAGGATTGACATTTCTGGGCCATTGGGCTCAGACTCCATTAACATTACTAAATGAACTCAGAT
Source organism: Pedetes capensis (assembly GCA_007922755.1). Classification (NCBI taxonomy): domain Eukaryota; kingdom Metazoa; phylum Chordata; class Mammalia; order Rodentia; family Pedetidae; genus Pedetes; species Pedetes capensis. The sequence goes on along the minus strand of VMDO01002790.1, from coordinate 150,381 downwards.
TTTTTCCAGGATCATTATATGAGTGATCAATGATATCAGCTGAATTTATACAATCCAATTAATCCATATCTTTGCCAATACTAGATACTGTCAGACTTTAAAATTCAGGCCAAACTGGCAGGTATGGAATGGTATGTCACTGTGATGTTTCACTTGTTTTTCCATGAATGTTGATGAAAGATAGCATATTCTCATAGTACACTATTGGTCATTTGGGGTTTCTTTTCTGTGAAGTACCCATTTTAAGTCTTTTGCTCATTTTTCTGTTGGGTGTTGTTACAGGCTGAATAATGTTCCCCTAAAATTCATACATTGAAATTCTAACTCTGGTACCTAATAATGTGACATATTTGGAAACAGTATATTTAGAGAGGTAATTAAGTTAAATGAGGTCAGTAGGGCAGGGCAGTTTCCTTAGATGAAGAGGAGATAGGGACACAGATGGGTACAGAGGGAAGGTGATGTGAGGACACAGGGAAAAGATGATCACTCACAAGCTAAGGAGAGAAGATTCAGGAGAATCCAATTCTACCAGCACCCTGATCTTGGGCTTTTATTCTCCAGAACTGTGAGAAAATGACCTTCTATTGCTTAGGCCACCCAGTTTGTTATCCAGTGGTGCTTTGTTATGGCAGCCTAAATAGACTAATGGAGTCGTTCATTTTAACAACTTCCTCTTTGATCTCTTTGATTTACACTGTGTTTATTTAAAAAATCCTCTCCATTCCATAGTCATGAAGATGTCTTCCAATATTCTACTTCCAAAGGTTTTTAGTTTTACTTCTTATATCTAATTCTTTAAATCACTCATAGTCATATATTTTATGTACATTTCTCTTTCTGTAAGAAAACACCCAGAATCAGAATATGATTTAGAAAAAATGTCCAGCCTTTTCTTAATGAAGTTTTCATATATATTTGAGTCTGATTTTATACTCTCTTTGCTAGTATCATATGGGTTTAAATATGTTGTTGTTAGGTGCCATCAAATCAGGTCCGATTCATAACAACCTCATAGGGTTTTCAATGGCTGATTGTTGTTGAGAATGGACTGCCACATCCTTTTCCCTTAAATATTATAGCCATATAATAATTCTTTATATTTGGTACAAGAGCTACTCTTACTTAATTTTTTCTATGAGGTCCTAGCTAATTTTTGGATGTTTATTATTCCACATTTATCATATTTTGATTAAAATCCCATTGAATTTGTATATCAATTTTGGGAGACTTGATATCCTTAAGATACAGTATCCAGTCTTTCTACAGCTACAGAATTGCCAGAGACTTTTGTCATTTTAAGTGATAGAAGTCAATGACTGTTAAGCAATGTGAATCTTAAGCAATCCTCTCATTTTTGTGACTCAGCAAGCAAATTGTTTGCCTGAAAGTAAATCTCAGGTAATGTGCTCTTCCTGTTCATAAGGCATTTGAGGATCACTTTTGTCTGGTGTGTTTTAATGAATTCTGCATTTTTGGACTTATTGTTCAGCATACAGTTAAAAACCATTGTGATGTCAGAATGTCTATGCAATACAGAGTATCTTTTTCACAGTGAAGCTTTTATTTTTTGAATAAGGTAGCTGTTCCACTGAGTTTTCATTCATCTCAAGTTTTTAAGTTTCTTTTCTTTAGATAAACCACATGTTTTCTTAGCCTTTGATTTAGGCACCATGGGGCATGTATATAGGTACCATAGCTAGGTAGTTTCATTTTTCCTGAGCAGCCTATCATAAATATTCTAAAATCTACCCATTTCTAATCTTATCAAGCTACTTGTATTGGTCAAGTCTAATCAAATGCGAATTAATACTGATAAGACAACAAAATATCTTTTGCATAGTGACAAACTATTTCACTGTTTTTTCAAGCCATGGGATTCATATTAACACTGTTGTTCCCACTTAACAATGATGGCTATCATCTATTGACTGTTTATGACATGCCAGGTGGGCACTTTGCATGTGCTATCTCATTTGATTCTTACAACAGCTGAATTAAGCAGTGAGCTCAGGCTACTATAACAAAATACCATAGACTGGGTGGCTTAAACAACAGAAACTTACTTCTCACAGCTATGAAAGGTGGAAAGTCCAAGACCAGAGTCTAAGCCTGGACAGATTCTATTGAGGCCTTTCTTTCTGGCCTGCAGATAGCTGTCTTCTCCCTGTGTCCTCACATGGCAGAGAGAAAGAGATCGCAAGCTTTCTCATGTCTGTTCTAATAAAGGCACTAATCTCATCATGCCCTCCCTACTTCCATGACCTCAGTCTGAATACTTCCCAAAGACAGCATCTCCAAATACCATTAATTACACTGAGGGGTAGGGGGCTTCAACGTATCAGTTTAGGGAGCTATGCAATTCAGTCCATAGCAGATAGTTACTGTCTATTTTTCTAATGTGGAAATGGAAATGAAAAGAGTGAAGTACCAAATTCCAGGTCACATGATAGTAAGTGGGAATGACCTGATTTTATCCCAGGTCATCTGGCTCCAGAGCCAGGGTTTTTTACCTCTGTGTGATGCTGTTTCCCTTGCAAAAGGGTCACAGTGGAACAATTGGCAATATAAGGAAATAAATTGTTTTTCACTCTGAAATCTCCAAATATTTCTGGTCAGCCTGCCACATACCCTGAAAGTAGAAAGTGATGTAAATAATGAAAAGAAACTGAGTGCTCCCCCTGAGTTCTACATTCCTCATTCTAGTAGTACTTACATCTTAGTTACTATCAATAATCTTACTCATTGGTCTATTCAGATTTCCCATTTCTTCATGACTCAGTCTTGATGGGCTATATGCTTCTAGGAGTTAGAGAGGCAGTTTCCTGAAAAAGTTATGCATGTGTTTCCCATTCAACTTGGCAATTCCACTCTTAAATATCTATGGACAAGAAATGGGAATGCAAGTCCACACAAAGACTTGTACATAAAAGCTTGTTAGTTGTTAGTTACCATCAAGTCGGACCTGACTCATAGTGACCCTAAGTACAGCAGAATGGAGGCCTACCGCAGCACTGTGCTATGCATATGACCATCTTATGTTTGACCCTATTATTGCAGACACTGTGTTTCTTCTCATTTTGAGTCACACCACATTAGAAAGAGGTCCCAGGGGCTTTACTTCATTCCTGTCATTAAAGTTGACTCTACTTTGAAGAGGCAACTCTTCCCATCATTTCTTGAATATCTTTTAGCCTGGGGAATCATTTTCTGGCACTATATCTAACAGTGCTTCTCTGCTATTCATATGGTTTTCTTTTCTTTTCTTTTTTTTTTTTTTTGTGGTATTGGGGGTTGAACCCAGGGCCTTGCGCTTGCATTCTCTGCAAATGCTGGACCACTGAGCTGCATCCCAAGCTAATTTTTTTTACTTTTTGAGAAAGAGTCTCCCTAAGTTATGCAGACTGTCTCTGGTCTTGAACTTGCAATCCTTCTGCCTCTGCCTCCTGAGTCGTTGGGATTACAGGCATGCCATTGCACCCAGCCTCATGGGTTTTTCAATGGCTAATTGTTTCTGGAGTGGGCTGCTGGGTCCTTCTCTCTAGTCTATCTTGGTCTGGAAGTTCAGCTGAAACCTGTCCACTATGGATGGCCCTGTTGGTATCTGAAATACAGGTGACATAGCTTTCAGCATCATCGCAACATGCAAGCCCCCATAATATGACAAGGTGATGGACGTGTGGGGGACATAAAGGTTTATAGCAATGTTATTCATTGTTCTTGGTCAAAAACTGGAAACAAGCCAAATAGCCATCAACTGGTTAAGGGAAACACAAAATATGGAATATCTACATCATAGAGCGCTACAGTAATAAAAAGGAATAAATTACTAATATCTGAAACAACATGAATAAAACTAAATATTGTTGTTACGTGCTCTCAAGTTGGCATCCAGCTCATCGAGAACCTATGTACAACAGGTGAAACTATTGTTAGTGCTTCTCTGCTATTCATAGGTTTTTCATTGGCTGATTGTTTTTTGGGAGTGGGTTTCTGGGTCCTTCTCCCAAGCCTATAGCACCTTGTGTTCCCAGGCGGTCTTCCATCCAAGTGCTAATGAGGTCTGACCCTGCTTATTTTCTGAGATCTGATGGGATCGGATGCCACAGTAATATGGCTGCAGGCCAAAAAAACTAAACATTATATACCAAGTGAAATAAACCAGCCACAAAAGACACATAATAGTTGATTTAGTCTATATCAAAATTTTAGAAAAGACAAAACTATAGAAATAGAAAGCAGGTTAGCACTTATCAGGAGCAGGAGATGGGACTTGGGATTGCTGGCAGACTGCATATGGAACTTTGGGGGATGATGGAAGTGTTTTAAAACTGTATTGGGAAGATGTAGAATGATACCAAATTGTTAAAAATCCTTAAATATTGCATTCAAAATAGGAACATTTTATGGTGTACAGATTATAAGTCCATAAAGCTTTTCAAACAATAAATTGGAGGATGGATGGATAGATGGGTGGATTTGTGATAGAACAAGTACAATAAAGTGTTAATGAAGCATCTGGTGGTTTCACAACAAAATTCCTTTTAAAAAGAAAAATATAAGAAGACCCTTAAATTCAAATTTTTCCTATTTTTCTTATTGATTGATATTTTCATTCCACTTATAATTACCATATTTACCTTAATATATCTTTTTGAGGAACAACTTTCATTGACCATAATTTTTCTGTGCAATAAAAATTTGCATGTAAATTTTCTAATTTTAAACTCATTATTTGACCAGAAGGCCAAAAATATTAAAAATGTCCCTGGATTTGGTTATGAGTGCAAATTATACATATTGATTATAAATGCAATGTGACAGCATAAGGTTATAGCAAAGAATATGGACTCAGGACTCATCCTGTCTAGATTTAAAACCCAGCCCTGCACAGCTCTGTCACCTTGGGCAATTTTCTTAACTTCTCTGTGTATCTATTTCCTCAGCTATAAAATAAGGTAAAAAATAATATCTAGTTCATAGGAATCTTAAGAGAATTTAATGAGTTACACTAGGTACAGCAGTTAGGACCCACAGTAAACACCATAATGTTTACTACTATTCTCAGGTTGATACTTACACACAGAAGGTAACATTTTACTGGAAATATCAGTTATTATAGAATATCAGTTTACTGGAATATCAGTTATTATAGAATGAGGTCAGCATCAATCCTACCTCAATTTTTCATTGTAACACTGCACAGACAGAAAAAACATAAATCAGTAGATGGGAATGGAAGAAGTTTTTTTTTATTATTTTTCCATTAATGTATAAGAATGTCCCTTAATTTGAGTTAACTGTCAAAAAATAACTTACCAGTTTTATATCATTTATTTTTGATGCTCCTTCACTGTATCACTTGATTCAATTTTATTGAAAGCTAAGGGTTAGGGACCACCTCTCCTGCAAATTATTCGCCCTCAGTCTTTGCAGTCATTTTCCTTTGTAATCACAGTACCAATTTATGGATTATGTGTCTGTTTGATGCCTCAATAAGGTTTTTGTCCTCCAAGATAGTGGATCTTTGTGATATTCTGGGAGGAGGAAACATTGACCTTCCTTTTCTAAAGTGGTAAAAATAGCTGTTGGGAGAGAGACCCAGGGCAACACATGGACAGATGGCTCTCTCAGGCGAATCAGCTCCGGGAAACAACATGTCTGGAAAGTGTCCACGTGTCGCCTGAGTCCAAGAGCTCCCATTTAAAGAGCTGGGTCTAGGCATCCTTCTTTCTGCCTGGCCTTTGAGCCAGGAACCATATCATGCACAGCACGTGCACGTGCAAACCTTAGCTCTCTATTCTTGTTCCCATTGGGCGTGGGTGCTCAGAGTAGGCCTGTGAAGGTTGGGAAAGAATTTTGGTTATTATGGCTGGACATACATTGTGGGTTAAATTTTGTTTCCAAGGTTTAATCTGTTCGGACATTCTTACATAAAAAGTGGTTTTAATGCACAATATAATATTCCTGCATGTTCCTGTCTATTGTAAAATGAATAATAGGTTCATTTTTAGGATTCCCATCCTCATAGTTTGTTTGGTTTAGCTTTGATGGAAGGCTTGTAATGTGTTTGTGAGCAGAGGATATGACCTCCAGAAATAGAACAGCTGTGTAAAGTGATTTGGGGAGCACCTTGTTGAGTATGGGTAGAAATTCAACATTTTTTCCCTAAATTGGACCCCAAATTGTGGAATATTCCCACATATGCTCCAGCTACTCCATTACTCCCCCTCGTAATACATCATCATTTGCAGTTTATAGCTTGAGTTTTAAAAAAGAGAGTTGCTAATACCTAGCTCAGTGCATTTACTTTTTGGCATTAGAACTTACAGGGCAATGAAAACTCTTTCAATAGGTTTGAGGGAATAGAGACGCAACATTTTGAATAGAAAAACAGAAATCTGTTTAACTTTGAATGCTCCTTCTTTTCCCCTAGATCAGCCCATAAGACTAGTTCCCATATAAATACATTCCCTTCTTATCTTGTAAATTTTCTAATTTTTATATTTCCTGCCGGGGAAATAATATTCTAAAAGTTCAGATAGGTTATACCAAGGACAATTGAGGTTCAGGCTGGTCACAAACATTGGCTACCAGCATCATTTCATCTCTCAGTCATGTGGCTTGAAATAGGAATATGAGTCTAATGGCTGCTCTTGTTGTTTGGTGCTGTCGAGTCATGTCCAATTCTTGGTGACCCTCAGAGGGTTTTCAATGGCTGATTATTTCAGGCTTCAGGAGTGGACTGCCACATCCTTTTCCTGTTTTTGTAGTGCTCAGGATTGAACCTAAGGCCTCAAAGACTGCAGAGCAACACTTTACCAATGGAGCTAAACCGTAACTCGGAACCCTCCCCAACACTGTGCCATGCCCAGCACTATTGTCAGTGCTTCTTTGCTATTCACAGGGGTTTTCAATGGCTGAATGTTTTTTGGGAGTGGGTTGGCAGGTCCTTCTCCCAAGCCTACAGGATCTGGTGTTCCCAGGTGGTCTTCTGTCCAAGTACTAACCAGGCCTGACCCTGCTTAGCTTCTGTGATCTGACAGGATTAGATGCCAGGGTGGTACGTCTGCAGGCTCTAATGGCTGAGGTCCTTAGAAAAAGAGCAGCCAGCAAATTAATTGGCATGCAGCAGGGAGCACTTCCTAATGCCAAGTGACTTACAAGGGCTCTGCTGTGTCCTAACTGGCCTAAAGATTTTCCAGACCCTGGCAAGATGGTGCATGCTGCGTTTGGAGTAACTCAATCTGGAAGCCAGTTAGCATTGTGGCAGCTGCCCATTAAAAAGCACTGTTCTGGGAAATCAATGGGAGCTGAAACCCACTATCTAGTCTGCCTGCTTTCTCCTGAGGGAAGAAAGTATGTTCATGAGTGCTAGAACAGCTCGGAGCTTGTTCTGTCCGGTGAAAAAATGCCAGACAACCTCTTCTAGCTGCTCATATCCTACTATTGGTCCTTTTCTTAGTAAATGAACCCTTTCATACTTGTTCAAGATAAACTTGCCTCATGCTGTGTTTTATCTTTCTGTGTATGATTTTATTTACATATATTTTCTTAGGATGATGAGACATTTGGATAGCATTTTATATTTTCATTGTGTTTTATGTACATTATAGCACATATAGCAAGAAACTCCAAGAAACCTATCTTTGAGGTCAACATATTAAGCACTGAGTTACTAATTTTTAAAAATGGAGACATAGAGGCATTTTTAAATTTTAAAGCAAAGTTTGTAAAGCAGACATAGAGCTAGGAAAGTGTCATCAGTGTCATCCAGTCATGACTGGCTCCATGGCTACCTGGGGGTTGAATTCTGAGAGAGTAGAGTGTGGATAAATAGCCTCACTCAAAGGGTGTGGGGAAAAGAGAGGGGATTATATTTCTTTTCCATGTTTTTCCTCTTTCTTATGGACACCTATGAAATCCTCTCTCCCCAGTTTCAGGAATTTGTTTCTGATATATTGTATATTAAAATTGTTTCAAAAGATAGTATGCATGGAAATACACTATTCTGGTGCTATTCAACTCTCTTTAATGTGGAATTGTTTTTCTCCTTTTTTTCTTTCCACTCTCTCTCTCTTTCAATATTTCATCTTAATGTGCCAAATATAATTCTAAATGTTTTACATAGATTATTTAATATTTATACAACCATATGAGGTTACTACTACTACTACTACTACTACTACTACTACTACTACTACTACTATTATTATTATTATTATGATGCTTTCCCTTATTTTACAGAAAAGAGGCTAAATAGTTAACTGTATGGATTGAAGGTTAGTTTGGAAAGGACTCAGACTGTTTGGAGTCCAGGTATATTTGCTCTATAGGATATGAGCATATGCTCCTAAACCACCCTTTAAGATGGCGTGTCTCAGGAAAATAAACAATTCACAGAGTCAAGGAAACCCCCACGGAATGGGAAAAAATCTTTGCATTTTATACATCAGATAAAGGTCTAATTACTAGAATTTATAAAGAACTCAAGAAAAAAACTCCCCCAAAAACAAATAACCCAATACACAAATGGGCAAAGGAACTGAGTAGACAGTTCTCAAATGAAGAGGTCCGTAAAGGCATGAAGCACATGAAAAAATGCTCAGTATCACTAGCCATTAGGGAAATGCAAATTAAAACAACTCTGAGATTTCACCTTACACCAGTAAGAATGGCCAAGATCAATAAAATAAATAACAACAAATGCCGGCGAGGTTGCGGGGAAAAGGGAACACTCTTACCTTGTTGGTGGAGCTGTAAATTGGTGCAACCACTGTGGAAATCAATATGGAGGTACCTCAAAAAACTAAAAATAGATCTACCACATGACCCAGCTTTAACACTACTGGGAATTTACCCAAAGGGAGATGGGTCACCATACCACAGAGACACCTACGTCTCCATGTTCAATGCTGCACTTTTCACAAAAGCAAGGATATAGAATCAACCAAAGTGCCCTTCAACAGAATAATGGATAAAAAACTTCATACATATACACAATGGAATACTACTCAGCAATCAAGAAAAATGAAATTCATTCACAGCAAAATGGATGGAATTAGGGAAAATTATTTTAAGTGATCGAACACAAGTTCAGAAAGAGAAACACCACATGTTCTCACTCATATGTGGGAGCTGAATCAAAATTATAAGAAGGAAAAATCCTATTCAATGGTCAGATCAAAATAAAATGAAAATAAAAAAAAAGCTAAGAATGGTGTCAATATAAATGGCCTAGAAAAATGCATGCAATTGTTCTGATAAGATAAAAATAAAGTTCACTACAGGAAAAGTTTCTATCTTAAACAGAACTGGAACCCAAGGACATATAGAAAAATATTACCAAGTAAATGATAGAGAAGACTTAGATGGGGAGGGTGGGGGAGGGGAGCATACAAGAGGGTAAGGCGGCACCTATATGAATAATGTACATCAAAATGCATATATGGAAATGCCACAATGAAAAGCATGTCAGAATGAATCACATTAAGGTGTACATTAAAAATTTCCAATAAAAAAGATGGTGTGTCTATGATTTGATAATTGTACAGTGTATATATGAACAGAATTATCATTCTGTGCCTTGTAAATATGTACAATCAAAATACTAAAAAATAAATGGTGTCTGTAATCTCTGGAATTGTTCCCTGAATTCAAAACCTCACACTTGCACTTTCTCTTTATAGATAGAATTGTTGTTGTTGTTGTTGTTAGGTGCCGTCGAGTCGGTATCCGACTCATAGCGACCCTCAGAGGGTTTTCAATGGCTGAGTGCTTCGGGATTGCCTTGGGAGTGGATTGCCAGGTCTTTCTCCCATTTTTGTGGTGCTGGGAATTGAACTCAGGACCTCAGAGACTGCAGCGCAGTGCTCTATCCACTGAGCTAAATCCCCGCCCATAGATAGAATAGAAATTGATATTTTCATTGCAGCATGTAACAATAAACAAAAAAACCCAGTGATTTCTCTTTTCCTCCTTTTGCAGCTTTGTACTTGCTTAGTACCTTTTCCTGCTAATTTCCCTCCTGATTCTAGAACTACTCTGGAAGAATGTGTACTTGGCAGAAAGAACTTTTTTATTTTTATTTATTTATTTTTTGCCGTACTGGGGGGGTTGAACCCAGGGCCTCGCACCTGCATGCTTTGTAACTGCTGGACCACTGAGCTGCACCCCAAGCCCTTTTTTTTTCTACTTTTTGAGACAGGGTCTCACTAAATTATGCAGACTGCCACTGGTCTCGAACTTGCAATCCTCCTGCCTCTACCTCCCAAGCTGAAGAGAACTTTATTTTATTCCCCTGTTAAGAAGAGAAATAACAAGTTTACTTTATTCAGAAGAAAAGTAAACATTTTCTTTTTATTTTTCCCTATTTAAGATACTGATTTGATTTGTAAAGGTTCTAAATATCTTGTTTTTTTTTTTTTTTTTTACAGACTATTTCTCCTTTTCTATGTCTCCCAGAAAACAGGTATAAGAAAGTGTATTCTGGATTTACATTTGGATTCTTGTGGATTATTTTTAGAGGAAAATATATCCTCTTTGGAATTTACTGAATAAATCAAAGTCTTTCAGAGGACTTGCTATTCTGGGTGTGCTGTAAGCTCTGATAGGAGAATTTTAACGTAGTGTGACTGCACGTTATATAACACATCTGAAAGGATTATGGAAAAAGTTCTTTGAAAGCATGAATACTTAACATGGCATCCATGGGATTTAGAGGGTCTCATCCCAATTGTCTGCAATATTTGTTTCTTTGTTGAAGTTCCAGGGAGTCTCTGAAGTACCAAGGGCACTGCTTTAGATGATCTCTAAATTACTTCCAATGAAAGTATTTGTTTTATGATTTTCATTGATTATGATTAGTAGTTCTTTTGTGTTTTAATGCAGATTTACTTGGTACATAAAATATATTACCTTTGCTGGGTACTTCTGTGCATAATGTTTCCTCTTATGCACAATATTTCCTCCCTTCCTTAGGTATACTTACTCTTGCACTTGTTTATTTATTATATTCACACTGTGCCAAAGCAAAACCATGTCCTCTCAGTCAAGTAATATCACCCAATTATAAACTCATTAAACATAATGAGTTCTATAGTTCTCCACAATAATTTCCTCACTCTTTGAAAATTTGATTTTGTATGATGTCTCCCTGGCTGGACTTAGAACTATAGGAAACTAGTGTCCCACACCATTGGGCACACTGTAGGATCCAGGAGGGTAGTTGTTGAATAAATACATGTCTGTGTCCCCTTCTGGTGCTTATTGTCTAACTGAGGCTCATTTTATATCTGTGGTAAATAAGCAATCACCATGGGCTCAAGTACCGTAGGAATAGAGAGTAGAAAACAAATACTACATGATCCCTGCTCTCAGGGAGTTTCTGGTTCCGCAGAGGAAAAAGGAGCATTCTTTGTGGAATGCTGTGGTGGGTGAGGAGGAGGGAAAGGAGCCTTCTGGGGGGAGATAGGACTTGGGGGAGGATCTGTGGGAAGGGAGAGATGGGGTGAGAACATTTCAAGGTCAGCCAAAGAGCAAGACAAGAAGAAAAGAGAGGAAGACCATGTGATGTAGAGACTGGGCCAAGGATAACACAAGGGGCTGGAGGAAATTTTCCCAATCACAGTGCATTCTTCCACGGTTTCTCTCCTTGGGCACCCAAAATGTGCTTTACCTAATATCAGTGGGTGAAGGGCTGAAACTAGGGCCAGGCTAGAGGACTATGGGAAATGTATGACAAGGAGAAAGGGTGATGCTGAGAGCAAGAGCAGAGTGCTGAACCCTGGCCTTGTAGCACTGGATGTCCAGGCTGGAGAGCAGAAGACGTGTGTGTGTGTGTGTGTGGCGGGGGGCGGGGTTTACAAGGGGAAGATACCAAAAGAAATTATGTAGTAACACCTAAGCAAGCTCTGTTCTAGAAGGAGATAGCCTATGAGCCACATGGGACTCTTTTTCCCCAGGCCTCATGGTGACTTTGAGGATGGCTGAACACAGGCAGAGCCAGGGAAGGAGCACCACCCTGTCCATCATGGAGCAGGGTCCTGCAGGGTTGAGGTGCTGTGCCTTTGTAGCCAACCCTGCAGCACTGCTGAGGTGCCTTGGGGCACCTCAGGACAATCACAAGATTTACTTTATGTCTATTTTAGAGCATTTAGTTTTCTACCCAAAAATTGTTTCTCCTAGTGCCTGACCATGTCTGCCTCGTAAGAAGCCTAGATGGCCCCAGGTATAACTGTGTATTCCTGTCATGATTGGAGTAGGATAAACTTCATCCACCACAACTGCTCCCAACTGCAGGCTTTCCACAAATAATTTTCTTTCTCTTGTCAATTTGCTCCTCCCCTACATCCCAAATCATAAGTAGTCTATCTTTTAGATTTCATTTCCCTTACTTTATCCTTTTTTTGTCACAATTTACCAAAAAAGAAGCAAACAAACAAACAAAAAATCCCTAAAATACAAAAAAACAAGTGGTAATAACAAAACAAAATTCTATCAACTTTAAAAAAAAAAGCAGGGGAGAGGCAGAGAGTGAAAGAGAGAGAGTGAGGAAGAGGGGGGGAGAGAGAGAGAGGGAGAATGAATGAATTTTTAGAATGAGAAATTGCAGCACAGATACTAACATTTCTAACATTTACCAGAAATACCCTTAGAGGGTGTCACCAGTGGTATCAATAAAATTCTGGAAACTAGAAAACTGATTCTAGTCATCCATTCTGAACAGAAATAATTGTTTTATGGATGGCTGTTCCCAAGTGGTTTGACGATTCCTGGAGCCAGTGTTCGAAATGAAAGCATCTGTTTTAAAGCCTGTTAAAGTACTTCCAGAGTCACTTCTTCACATTTCAGAGAAGAAGCCAAAATGTGGCTAGAGGTAATTACTTTAGATGAAGCCCTTGTGCTAATAGTGCTACCTCATTAGCATTGTGGCTCAGAGTGGAGCCAGAGTATATTTTAAATGAGTGTAGAATGGTAATAAAATTAAAGTGGAATTGTTGGGGAAAAAGACTATGTAATCCTATTATACTAATGTCTCAACATAAAGGGAATATCGAGGGGGATTGTATTACTTTTTCTCTTGTCTTTGCCTGTCATGCTCCTGGCTGCCCAAGCTGTTGTCCTCTGGGAGGTGCACATCTCCCTCCCATCTCCCTTCTTGCAGGTGCCAGAGCAGGTTGCAGTCTTTCCACAAAGCGCCTCCCCAACACCAGATGCATCTCTGGAAGCTGGGGGAGGTCTTGGGGGCCATAAATTCAGTTGCATATTTCATGTTACAGTTTTGTCTCCTGTGGAAATGCCATATACACATAGCTTTAATAGATTGATTTGATTTCTAGAAAGCACAGGAAGAGGATATGTAGGGGACATGAGCAACATTCAGTTTTGTTCTACAAATGCTTTTTGAGGAATTACGTGTAGGGCATGTTATTGATGTTAGTGGATATATAAACATGTCAGACTTCCCAGGATCCCATGCAGAAATGGACAATCATCTTCACAAACATCATGTTAATGGAGACCATCAATGAAGGAAGGCCTGGAAGACAGAAAAATAGTCATTCATCCATTAAAGAATAGTAACTGCTGCTAGTAGGTTCAGGGACACAGAAAAAAAATTGTTGTAGGAGGAGTTCCTGCCCTCATGGAAACCCCCTGCCTCTGTAAATGTAGGGACACAGGAATGGGACTAGAGTCAAAGCATAAGGACTGTCAGAGTAAGGCAGCTGAATTTTATTCTGGATTCTGTAGGGGAAATGTTAAGGATGTTAACCAAGGAAGTAATAAGAATAATTTATGCTCTAGAAATATCTTTCTGGAAGCATGATAGGAAGTAATAATGGAATAGAGGTGTGACTGAGCAAATCTGAATATAGGGAGATCAGAGAAAAGACTATCAGTCATTCAAAAGAATCATGGTATATTGACCACTAATTTGAGAACAAGAAATCCTTCTGCCTGAATACAAAATCAGTTTAAAATCCTTTTTTTTTTCCCTTGGTCATTCACACCAAAGATGAATTAAAACAACTAGGGACTTACTGGTTTTTGAAAAGGAATTAATTTTTTTTTTTAACTTTTTGAGACAGAGCCTCGCTAAATTACACAGACTGCCTCTGGTCTCGAACCTGTGATGAAAAGGAATTAATTTTGAAAACAAAATTTTGGTTATAATTCTATGTATTTTGTTAAACTTAGGTTCAATGAAAAGTTTTACTTATCTAATTTGTTCAATTAGTCATGGAGCCTTTAAAAATACAATTCAAAGATATTCACTGAAAATATTTTATGGTTTAATAGAACTCTTTTTTCTCTCATAAGATTTTGTCTACTAATAAGGTATATCAAAATTCAATTTAAGCTGCTTTCACATTTACTGTGTGCTCTATTAAGAGTTAAAATACCCATTTTAATATGAAAGAATGTGTAAAAAGCAACTCATAAAACTCAATGAAAGCAATAAAACTTGTCAAGACACGTAAAGGGAAAAATTTTATATCAGCAAAGATTCCTTGGCTGATGTATGAGAGAAATTCAAGGATTTTGCTTTGTGTAGCTGTTACCTGCCCTATTGTGGAATTTATTAAAAGAAAATAATTTCTTAGTCCAATTCCAGCTCCTCCATCTATTCCTACTTTTTCATTGGAACAAATAGGACATTCCTCGGTTGAGCATCTTGTGGGGTCCATAGTTAAGGATTCCATTTGTGCACATAAACTCAACTTGTCCTCTCCCACTCTTGAGGGCAGATTTATAACCCCATCTATCAAAAAGTCAAATTTCTGTTGCCTATTAGTCCTTACAAAGCTGCAGGAGTTTCCTGAAAGGAATGCTGACAGGAATAACTGTTAACAGCTGGAGAGTGCAGGGTCTGTTCCTGCCATGAGATTTTAACCCTCTCTTTCTCCATTTCTCTTGACTTTACAGGCAGGAGTTGGGCTGTGAGGATACATAACAGAGATATTCAGATTTTCATGATAGTGGAGGTCAGTTCCTACACTGAGAAGACTAGATATTGACTTTAATTTGATGAGATAGTGATGCTTAATATCAAAGGTTTGTGCAACAGTGTCAGTATCTGAGGCAGAAGTATCAGTGTAGAAGTGTGACTATTTTTGGTGGTGGAGGGGTGTCAACCAAATGACACACCTCATGTTTTCCTCATTTCTTCATGAAATTCTTTTATAAAAATGATAATAAAGAGTTGATTTTCAAATATCACCAGAACAAATGTAATGCCCTTTATGTGCTGAGCAGGGGCTTGAGCCACTTATGCACATCATGTCACTTAATTCCTTATAATGATCTTTGAGGGAGAAGTTAGGATGACCATTTTACAGCTGAGTCACCTGAGACTGGGCAGGTTCAATGATTTCCTGGTCTCCAGGTTATTCATCACTGGCTGAGTCAGATGCAAAGTCTGATCTGTCTCATTTCTTATGAAATTCTTTTATAAAGATGATAATAAAGAGTTTATTTTCAAATGTCACCAGAACAAATGTAATGGAAGTCATTTGTAGAGAAGACTTCACAGTCCATTCTCATTGTCATCCACAGATATTTTCTGTGAGCAGATGCCTTAGACACTGGTAATGCAGAGAGAGGCTCACAAAAGAATCCAGGGAGGGAGGACATGTTCAAGCAAAGGCAAAAGACCTTATAGAGGTCATGCCAAGTGCTAAGAGAGTGCGAGGAGAGGGGGGAACCCAGAGAATAATTCAAGTGAATGAAAAAGATCAACGAGATATACAGACATGTTTTGGAAAGCAAAGAATGGGAATTTCAGGAAAGAGAAAATGACCAGAAGTGTTGGTTGTCATAGCAAAGTCAACAAGACAAAGTACTAGAAATAAGCAAGGCAAATGCACTTTGCTGTGTAGAGGTCATCAGTGACTGGAACCTGCAATTTTGGTTGACTGGGATGATGAAGGAAAAGATATGAACCCACCCTGAAGTGGGATGATGTCAAGATTATCACCATGATGAGTAACAAAATATTAGAAAGTTGAACCCAGCCACATACACGTAATACCGTACTACCAAAATCTAACAATGTTTATCTCAACAATGCACGTTTGTTGGTATTTATCAACAATACATACAATTTATAAATAGTTGGTTACCTATTGATCCATGTAATTTACCACATCAACATAATAAGATTTTAAAATAAAGAAAATATGCATGTGATCAATAGGTACAGAAAAACATTTGGCAAAATACTACAACCATTCATCCTTCTTAGAAAAAAAAAGGTCTCAGCAAACTAGAAATTAATGGAAACTTCTTCAACCTACCAAAAGCTATCAAAAAAAAAAATCCACAACTATTATTTAGTAGGAAAAACCAGAACAAAGTTGGGCAAAAAAATATGAATTATTGCTTTCATCATTTATAGCCTAGTATTGAATTAGACTCTAAGTTTTATAAAGTATACCAAGGCAAGGAAAAACTACAAACTATTTGGAAAACAAGTAAAACTGAATCCACTCACAGACAACATAACATGAACCCAAATAGTCTGAAAGACTATATATAAAAAAATCTATTACGACTAATAAATGAGTTTAGGAAGATGTGATGATTAATCTTGTGGTTGTCAACTTGATTGGATTAAGAGAGAGGGATGCTTAGAATATTGGTAAAAGACACTTTGAGGTGTGCTGTGAGGGCGTTTCCAGAGATGACTGGCATATGGGTCAGTGAACTGAGGGAGGAAGACCCATCCTGAATGTGGGCATCCAGCAGGCCTAGATGGAACAAAAAGTAGAAGAAAGCCAAGTACGAGTATGCATGCTGGACTCTCCTTGAGTAAGTGCATTTTTTTTTCTGCTACTGCTCATAGATATCACACTCTAGTTTCTTCAGCCTTGTAACATAGATTTGGACAAGTGACTCTCTATGGAGCTTCCAGAATTTCATTCTCAGATTGCATCATTTTCCTCTCTTATTCTGAGGCTTC
Organism: Pedetes capensis; assembly: GCA_007922755.1. Classification (NCBI taxonomy): domain Eukaryota; kingdom Metazoa; phylum Chordata; class Mammalia; order Rodentia; family Pedetidae; genus Pedetes; species Pedetes capensis. Next base: position 133,418 of record VMDO01002790.1, on the reverse strand, counting down.
CAGCTTCTTAGATTGAGCGGCTACTAGTTTCTCTGGCTTTCCAGCCTGCAGACAGCTATTGTGGGACTATTCAGCCTCTGGTCATGTAAGCCAATCTTCTAAATTCCCTCATAATTTTATATACATTATATTGGTTCTGTTCCTCTGGAGAACATTCATGATATAGAAAGTAATAGCATACAAAATCAGAATGCAAAGACTGATAGTATTTCCATATACTAGCAATGAACAACTGCAAAATGAAATTAAAATAATATCATTTACAATATTAAAACCATAAAATACTTATGGATAATTTTATCAAAAAGTATATCAGACCTATACACTGAAAATTACAAACTTTGTTGAGATAAACTAATAAGGACAAAGTGAATGAAAGATGTATTGGGTTGTATTTATGATTCAAAACAGTAAACATTGCTAAAATGTTGGTTCACTTCAAATTGGCCTAAAGATCCAACATTATTCTAATAGAAATCCCAGCAGGCTTATTTACAAAGTTTCTTTTTGACATTAAAAATGTAAATTTGGAGGAATTCAAAGGAACTCAAATAGCCAAAAAATTTTGAGAAGAAAGACCTGAAGTCCTTATACTATGTAGTTTCAAAAATTATTACAAAGTAACCAATTCAGTGTGATTTTGGCTCATGGCAGCTGTCTAGAATAATGCAGTAGAATAGGTAGTCCAGAAGGAGACTCAAACATGATTTGCCAATTGATATATCAAGATAATTTCATGAGGAAAGGATATATTTGCCAACAAATTATGTTGAAAGAATTGGATATTCTCATAAGAGAGAAAATCAACCTCAACCCCTTCTCTTACACCATATTGAGAAATCAATTCCCAATGGATTATAGGCACAAATGTAAAATTCTGAAGACTTTTAGGAGAATAATATTTTTGTGACTTTTAGGTATACAAAGACTGCTTGTTGTTATTGAACAGGATAAATAATTAACTATAAAAGGGAATGCTGATAAACTGCTGCCTCGAAGTTGAAAGCATCAAGAATATAAAAAAAAAGACAAACTCAAACTAGAAGATCCACAGTGCCTAACTCTAGCGTAGGATTTGTACTGAGAATTTACAAAGAAAGCTTACAACACAATAAGATGCCAAAAAATTAAGCTGAAACCAATGGACATAAGATTTAAACAGGAATTTCACAAAAGTAGATTATAAATAGTGAATAAACACATAAAAGATCACATAATGAGTCATCAAGGACACATACTAAAACCTCACTGAGAGCACAGTTTGTCCCCTTAGAGATGCACAATACCAAGAGTGAGGACGAGAGGCAAGAGGAACTCAACATTTCTAGTAAAGTATAAAATAGTGTAATTATTTGAAAAATAATTAGTAGCCTCTAAAAATTAAACATACAGTTAGCACAAGACCCTCCAAGACCTTTGAGTATTTATCCAAGATAAATGAAAGCATATATTCATGAAAAGATTTGTACATGAATGTTTATAAGTTTTATTCATAATACTTAAAATGGAGACCCCCCACGTGCCTGTCAGCTTGTTGTGCTGTGGGGGCTTGCATGTTGCTGTGATGCTGAATGCTATGCCACAGGTATTTCAGATACTATTAGGGCCACCCATGGTGGACAGGTTTCAGCTGAGCTTCCAGACAAAGACAGACTAAGGAGAAGGACCTGGAAGTTCACTCCCGAAACAATTTGCTATTGAAAGCCCTATGACTAACAGAGTACTGACAAATATGGTGCCAGAAAATGAGCCCCCCAGGTTAGAAAGCATTCAAAAGATGACTGGGTAAGAGTTGTCTCCTCAATGTAGAGTCAACCTTAATAATGGGTATGGAGCAAAACCCCAGGGACCTCCATTTGCTGATGTAGCATGACTCAAAATGAGAAGAAACAGTGGCTGCAAAAATGGGCTCAAACATAAGAAGATCGTGTGCTTAGCACATTGTTGGGGGGTGTTTCATTCTGTTGTTTATAGTGTTACTATGAGATGGATCCAACTGAAAGGCACCTAATAACAACAAAATGGAGACAAGCCAAATGTCCATCCACAGGTAAATGTATAAACAAATTGTACCATATCCATACAATAAAATGGTCCTCAGTAATAAAAAGCTACAAATTACTGTCACACACAACATGGATTAATCCTAAAAACAGTGCTGAGTTAAAGAAGCCAGACCCCAAGGAATATACGCTGTATGAATTTATAGAACAGCTAAACCTAATCTATAGCAACAAAAAGCAGATTAGTGGTTGCTGATGGAGAAGGAGATCGAGAATGACTGCACAGGAACACAAGGGGACTTATGAGAGAGATGAAAATGTATCCATCTGTTAAAACCCATCTGAATGTATACTGAAAATATGTGCATTTTATTTCATGTAATTTATACCCAATAAAGATGATTCAAAAAACAAGAAAATCATGATATACTATATGCAGATCTTATGGTTTTATTTTATTTTGTCTTTTTAATAAAACTAATGCTATAGATGCCTGCAGCCATAGCCCTGTGGCATGCAATCCCGTCAGATCTCGGAAGCTAAGCAGGGTCAGGCCTGGTTAGTACCTGGATGGGAGACCGCCTGGGAACACCAGAAGCTGTAGGCTTGGGAGAAGGGCCTGGCAACCCCCTCCCAAAAATCAATCTGCCATTGAAAACCCTATGCACAGCAGAGAAGCACTGACAATAGTGTTTCCCCTGTTGTACAGAGGGTCGTTATAAGTCTGATACCGACTTGACGGCACCCTAACAACAACAACAATGTTATAGATAGCTCTCCACCCTGTATAGTCATAGATGGTATAACTAAAAATTAATGGTAAAAATCCTTTTAGTCAATGTTGTAAGCTGTATTTGAATTTGGTTCTTAAAATATGAATCTCCAGTGTTGGAGAGAGCTGGGATTTGGCTCAGTGGGTAGAGCGCTGCACTGCAGTCTCTGAGGTCCCGAGTTCGATTCCCAGCACTGCAAAAATGGGAGAAGGGCCTGGCAATCCACTCCCAAGGCAATCCTGAAACAGCCATTGAAAACCCTCTGAGGGTCGCTGTGAGTCAGATACCGACTCGACGGCACCTAACAACAACAACAACAACAAGAAGTATGGGAGAGGTTGCTCAGTGGTAGAGCACTTGCCTAGTATGCATGAGGCCCTGACTTTAATTGCTAGCTCCAATAAATAAATAAATACATAAAATTAAAAAAAAAAAACCAGCAGCTCTTCAGTGCACTAAATAAAATCTTTGAAACTTATTATACTGTCCATACTAGTTTGTACTGAATAGCCTTAAAAGTTAGTAAATGCCGATCCTATCATCTCTTCTTTTTCTTTTCGTAATTCTAATAAAATGAAAGTGTTAAAAAATGTTATATTGACTGATTTCAATCTGATGAAGGAATTTGTCTGACAGCTATAAAAGGTGAATGAGAAAATTCTGGTTCTGTTTTCAGAATAAATGAGCTGAAACCAGTTAATGTTTACTTTCCATTGGAGAAGCACTTGGTTTTGATTACTTTTTATACACAATGGATGAGTGATGAATTCCAGATACATGTTCAGAACAAGATGAAGTGTTTTTTTCTTTGAATTTTTGGTTAAGCCCTTATTGGTTTATTTTTTTGCATTGCATTAATTTGTTGGATGATGACAATTTAGTCATATTTGTCAACCTTTAGAATCCAAACTTAATTTAGAACTTAAGAATGGTGGAAATTTTTCAGAGGAATTTGATTTTGGCATGAGTTCACATTTACTATTTTTTGCCTGTTTGTTTAAAAAAGGTAGTGTAGCCCAGGTTAGCCTTGAACTTGCTTCTATAGTCCAGGCTGGCCTCAAAACCACGATCCTCCTGCCTCAGCCTCCCAAATGCTGAGATTATAGGCATCTACCTCCATGCCTGCCTAGGTTGAGTGTATCTTTACAAAATAATTGAAAATATGACCATGATATTAGTCAGACTTTTAGAAGATAGGGTACAACTGGAAATTTTCTTCCATAAATTCAGTTTGCTGGATTAAATGCATACTGTGCAAAGCCCTGTGTTGGGATGATGAAGAAAACATAGATGAGAACGGTGGTTGTTCCTGCATACTTAGAAAAACCCAAAGACTTTCTCCATTTGGACATGAGTTTACTCATGATTTGGTGATTAGAATTACAGAACTACTGTGATAGTACATTATTGAGAAAATGAAATTGACTGTAAATAAAATGGAAACATTAGTCAAGTCTCTGTGAGGGTCACAAGCAATAGAAAGCTGTCTAGGCTTCAGGGACTAAATAACAGTAGTCAAAGCATCAGAGTGAATTAGAATGAAGTATAGGGGTGGCCCTTGGTAGGCCCATGAGTTGGTGGGAGGCAGGCGCCTTAATACATTTGTACCAAGACTTCCCTTCTTCAGGGCAGGTGCAGGTTTCAGCCAGGTTATGTGGCTCAGATTTCTGCCCCTATTTATCATTTCTGCTGAGCTCCCTCAGACTATAGGGGCCTGACCTCAGGATGCAAGCTGAATTAACAAGGAGAATGTTGAAAGCCAAGTTAAAGTGTTATATTTCACGAGAATAATGTTACATTTCCCTTTTTCTTTCAGGAAGAAGATTGGCAGATGTTAGAGGGATTATTCTGTTCCTGTACCCGTTCAAGTTGGAGTCCTTCACCCCTGGGCTGAGGAAGGCAATCTTTCCCCATTTATGTGTGGTATCAGAAGGCATAGACCATTAGAGATTTGGTAAGTTTAGTAGCTTCGTGGTAATTGTACTACTAATGGCCACCTTGGATGCATTTATGTGTTGGGCACTGTTTCAAGCCACTTACACACGTGTCACTTAATTCCTTATAATGATCTTTGAGGGAGAAGTTAGGATGACTGTTTTACAGCTGAGTCACCTGAGACTGAGCAGGTTCAATGGCTTGCCTGGTCTCTAGCTTATTCATCATTGGCTGAGCCAGATGCAAACACTGGTCTGTCTCCTTCCCTGGGTTGTGGTGGATTCACCATGACCTGTAGCTGACCCTGTAGTGACTTTTAAGAGCTTAGAATGAGAAGGTCATTAGTGATCACTCTGGAAACAGAGGCCCAGAAAAGTCAGAAACTTGCTCAGTCACAGAACTGAAACTGAAGGGTTGGCTGAGGGGGACATGCTCTGATTGAAGCATGTTAGAACAGCCATCATCAGAAAGCCCACTGAGTGCCTAGCTTGGACCAGTAATTGATTACTGTGTAGAGGCTGGAAAGGGGCACATCAGTGCCAAGGAAAAAGGCTGGCGAGCCTCCACTTTCCATGCTGGAGAATGAAGACCAGGACAATAGCTCCTAGGTAGGTGGAGCAAAGCCCAGGCTGGGCCTATGGTATATAATCACTACTATTATTTGTAACCTGAGTAATACAGGAATCCAGAGCCAATGTCTGAATGAAAACACAAAGAAGAGCAAACATATGGAACAGCAGGACAGATCAGAAGTTATAGGTTTTTTTCCCCCCATGTTCCCAACTTAAAATTCCTTCTTATTTCTTAAATATAGATGCCCAGGTCTATCGTGATATTAGAAGAAAGTTTCAGAATTTATATAATGAAAGAAAGCATGTGTTTTACTTCTACATAAACCATGATTATGATGTACACAGTACTTCTATAAACATGCTAATCAAACTTTAGAATCCTAATATAAATACAATATGTGCGCACAATTTAAATTTACTGTGTTAGGGTCAATGTGGTTCTTATCTCTACTACAAAATCTCACATATGGCTTTCCTCCAAGGACCTTCCTAGGTGAGTGAAATTTAAAAAAAATCAAATAGGCATTAAATATTCTAGGTGTAAAAGCTCTTTAAAAATCCACAAGTTTTTTTGTTTTGTTTTGTTTTTGTTTTTTTGTTTTTTTAACATAACATAGACCTCTGTCCCCAAGGTAAAAACAATCAGAGTTCCAATTGCAGATCTACACTGCTCTTTCTCCAGGTGGATCTGCCCTTTCTCTCCCTTTTCTGTCTCCTTTGATTTCTAGCCACTGTGGTCTCCTTGACTCCAAGTTCAAGTTCAAAGCCAGAGACCATAGGGCTCCATCCTTCTTCCTTCTCCTTGCAATGTCTTCTTGTAGCTTTCTCCAGGCCAGCAATCTAGGGCAATTGTTTCCCATCTCTCAGGGGTCATTGTCCTTCATTTTCTGGTGGTTTTTGTTCTGCTTTTTTTTTTTTTTTTTGGTAGAAAAAGCGGATTTTAAAGATATTTGGCAAGATTGTGCACAGAATGACTTATTCTTATTTTCTGGTCCACCTGCAATGATATACCCAATTATTCACCCAACTGCAGGCACAAAATTGGGACAAAAAGAAAGAGAGCTAGTGTTGGAAGCATGATGTGTTGGAACCAGAGTGCACAGGTTCAAGTCTCACTTCTCATACCTCACACATGAAATGCAAAGCCATGCTGGGAGCAGGAGTGAGCCATGGAACCTTTGGTTTGGAGGAGTTTTGTTTTGGGATAAGAAAAAATAATTTCATTTCTATCAACACTATTTATAGTCTTTAAATCGTGCTATATTTTATTGGGGCTATCTACTGTGCTACAGGGATTTGACAGCTGTTCTCTAGTGATGTATGTGAGGAGCTACAGGAAACAGGCTGCAAACAGTCTTCCCTGGCTCCTGCTTGAACTCAGTGGGTAAAAACTATGTGTTTTAAAAAATGTTTTCAGCTCTTTATTTTGAAATTGTTTTAGACCTGAGAAAATCTTCAAAAATCATACTAATGAGGAAGTTAACACTAATGCAATACTGTCAACTCATCTACAATCTTATTCAAAAATTTCCAGTGTTCCCACTAATATTTTTCTTTTTCCCAGAATCCAATCCATAATCCCATGTAAAAGTGCACCCATCTTAAGTGTACATTTCTATGACCTTTGTCAAATTTAACCATGTAACCATGATCAAAATCAGTAATAGAACATTTTTACTAGAACATTTTACCCAGAGAAATCTCTTATATTTCCAACACTCTGCAAAATTATGCACCTTGCTAGCCAGTCCTCCTGTCTACTTTTGGCCTCTACAACCACTGATCTGCTTCCTATTATTATAGATGAGATCTCTCTTTTCTAGTATTTCAAATAGAATTACACACTGTATACACTCCTTTGTATCTGGATCCTTTTGTTTAGTTAATTACTTGAAGATTCACATTATTATATCAGTAATAGGTTTTTAAATTGTTGAGTCATATTTTATTGTGTGCTAGGGTTCACTCAGTTGGTAGAATGTTTCTCTGTGCTGAGACCCTGGGTTTGATCCTCAGCACTGCAAAAATGGCAGAAGGACCTGGTGCTCACTCCCAAAACAATCCTGAGACAATCAGCCATTGAAAACTCTAAGATGGTTGGTCTCAGTCAGACACAACACAATGGCACCTAACAACATTTTATTGTGTAGAAATATCTCACAGTTTGTATATTTGTACACCTGTTGGTGAATGCTTAAATTATTTTTAGGTTTTATAACCAAATACAATGGAGTCTCCTCTTAGTAAATGCAAAGAAAATAAATACAACCAGAAGATAAAAGGATGGAGAAAGATTTATTACCTGCTGCAGATAAAGAGAACACTAGAGTTATTTCAGAAGCAGTGCCCTCCTCAACAAAGGAAGAGTAGGGATTTTATGCAGGGAGCATATACATCTTTTAGGAAAGTACTTTGGGGGTACATTCCTAAGCATACTCAGTTTAGGATGCACATTACTGAACATGCTCAGTTTAAGGCCATAGTTTAATATGGGAAGATGGTAGATACATTCTTGGACATGCTAGTTTAAGATCATGGAGCACATGTTTCAAAGGTTAAAATGGTGGAAAGGAATACTTCTGAGCATGCTCAGCTTGCATCATAATGATGGCAGATAAGAACACTTTTGGGTACGCTCTACTACTTCTCCTCAAAAAGCTTTTGCTGAAACAAAAGAACAGGACACTTTGAAGGTGTGTTAATATAGGCGTTTGCCCCTAAGGGCACCTGCCTCATCCAGCTGCTAGCAATTCAAAGTCTCCAGATGAGATTCATAGGAAGGTAGACTTGTCCCTGCTCTTCCATTTATTCTTCTTGCAAATAGGATTCTTGGCTCTATGACGGGAATACAACAAACAGTGGTAGACTGGAAATCAGAATGCTCTTACATATTACTGCTTTGGGACTCTCTATTGAAAGCTTCCTTAGTAAAACTGATTTAGGCTTAAGGGTTAAGAGAGGCTTCCTCTTCCTCTTGACTTAAATTTAAATTCATTTAAATCTGGGATTGTAGATTTGACTTCAGAATAATTCATTCACCCAATTGTAAGCACAAATTTGGGAGAAAAAGAGTGACCATTGAGAGTGGGACTCAGGAACCAGATTGCACAAGTTTAAGTCTCAGTTCTGCTAATTACAGGACACATGATGCTAAGAAATGTGACTGACCTTTCTATGTCTCAGTTTTTCTTCTCCAAAGTATGGTTAACCACAGCACCTACTTCTTTATGCTTTGGTATATGCTTTTCCCTCTGAGTTACCTTCTGGTTTTCGTTGTTGTGAGGATGTAAGAAGTTATTGCATGTGTTTAGAACAGTGTCTGCATGTGTTTAGAATGGTGTGCATTTATTTCAGCTATTATTATGTAAATATTTACCATGTTCATGTCTTTCAAGCATCCACAGATTTTCCTTGAGGTCAGAGATTCACAGATATGTTTTCTTCCTTAGGTCTATCACAGAACTGGGCACAGAGTGGTAGCACAGAGTCTAATATTTACTTTTCAACTTGAATATGGATATCTGGATTGTTCTTTGTATTCATACCAATGAAATTATAGTCATCCTTTTGTTGGCTTCCCAAGTTGAGCAGTGAAACTATACTATCTTGAATTATTCTTTCCAACATGTATCATTAATGTATTTGCATTTCTGGGAATCATATTTGAAGTTCAAGTATCCTCTTGGGAGGGTAGAGACAAATTTTACTGGCAAGAATGAGAGAGGTAACAGAATATCAGTTAATAAGAGCAAGGGTTCTGGTTCAGTGTGGCTCACTGAAATCTGACTTTTATGCACTTTTATAGCTATGTGACTCTGGGCAAGTTACTGACCACTTAAAGCCTCAATTTCCCCTCTGCAATATATTGACGATAACAGTAAGCACCTTGCCAAGTGCAGTGGTGCACGTCTGTAATCCCAGTGGTTTAGGAGGCAGAGGCAGGAAGATCTCAAGTTTGAGACCAGAGACACTCTATATAATTTGGTGAGAAGACCCTGTCTCAAAAAGTAAAAAAATGGGCTGAAAGTGCAGCTCAGTGGTCCAGCACTTGCAAAGCACGCAGGTGCGAGGACTTCGGTTCAACCCCTAGTACTGCAAAACAGAAACAAACAAAAACAGTAAGCACCTCAGAGGATTATCCTGAGGATTCATGTGTTAATGCAAATAATGTGCTTAGAAAATGTCCTGGCACAATGTAAGCATTCAATAAATGTTGTTATCATTGTAAGGTGGTATATCCCCAATTTTCCAAAAAAGCCCCAATGTTATATATTCTGTTCCACTAGCTTAATTGTCCTATAATTTATTGGCCCCTATATTTTAATCAGTGACTCAGAAAATATGATTACAGCAACATTTATTTTTTAAATTGAGTCAGTCTCACTAAGTTACACAGGCTACTTCTGATCTCGAACCTACAATCCACTGCCTCTGACTCTGCCTCCAGAGTTGCTGGGTTTACAAATGTGCACCACTGTGCCCAGCTCCATTTTCTTATTTAATCCTTCAGAGATCCCTGTGAAGGTTCTCATAATCATAATCTCATAATCAATAAATGGCCGTTTTTAATTTTAGTGCAAAATTTACTTATGTATCTGCAGAAGTACATGCTGCAAGTAGTAATATTCTTTACATGGATTCCTTGGAGTTTCTGGTATGCACCACGTTAAGATGGATGGAGATCAAAGGACAAACACACTAAATCTGTGTACTCATGATCATGTAGTTAAGGAGCCAATGAACTCCAGGGGCCTCAAATTCTGGTTCATGGTTCCCTGCCCCTGGCCACTTTACCTCTGGGAGCCTTATGTGTAATGTGAGGATGGTGATTGCTTTCCTGCCACCTTTGCAGGGATCTCTGTAGGATTAAATAAGAAAATGGAGCTGGGCACAGTGGTACACATTTGTAAACCCAGTGACTGGAGGCAGAGGCAGTGGATTGCAGGTTCGAGATCAGAAGTAGCCTGTGTAACTTAGTGAGACTCTGACTCAATTTAAAAAATAAAAAAGGGCCTAGAGGTGTAGCTCAGTGTCAGAGCACTGGCAAAGTATGCTCGAGGCCCTGGGTTCAACCCCTAAGTACTGCAAAAAGAGAAGAAGGAAGAGGAGGAGGAGGAGGAGGAGGAGCAGGAGGAGGAAAAGGAGGAGAAGGAGGAGGAGGAGGAGGAGCAGGAAGAGGAAAAGGAGGAGGAGGAGGAGGAGGAGGAACAGGAGGAGAAGGATGAGGAGGAAAAGATGGAGGAGGGAGAGACAAGTTTTTAATGACAAAATGATATATAAAGTATAATATGTATATTTATGTGAGTGGTTCATGTTCTCACAAATTAAATATTCAGGTGATAAAGAGTCTTATAATAAATTAATTACCAATTAATGAAAATTAAACTGCACTGAGAAAATACTCAGCATCTAAATCATATGTCTACACCCCCCCATACCTACACATATGTGTATGTATGTATAAAACACACTTTTCTCCCTTATCATTATCCATGCATGAGGGCTTTTCTATGTGGTACCTCTAGAGCCTCCTCAGTAATTCTAAAGGTTCCTGTGACTATACCTCAAATGTTTTCCCAAAGTACTGTTGTCCACGTCTTATTCTGCCTTCTGTCACTGATGTTGCCCTCTGGCCCTTGGAATTGTTGTGACACCACATAAACTCTATTCTATGGCAATGTTCTCAGCCATGGACCCCAGAGTGGCACTGTACAAATGTTTTGCTCTGGATGCCTCCCTGCTTGGAATATGATCAGGTTATCTGTCTGCCTGAAGCCCTTCCCTCGTTCCAACTAGCCTCAGAATAAAGGTCAGACTCCCCAACGGACCTTAGAAGCCCAGTTTCTTCTGGTCCCTTCTTATCTCTCCAGTCTAATCTCTCACCAGTGTGCCTCCAGTTGATGCCTCCACCGTACTGAATTCCTTTCAGTTCCTCCCATATGCTTTGCTTTCCTTCAACACTAGGTTTTTGTATATGCTCTTCCCTCTGAGTTGTCTGCTGGTCCTCGTGTGAATTCTTCATCATCCTTCATGCTTGAGGGTCACTGTTTCTGGGCATTTGTCCAAACCCATCTCAACTTCTGTTTGTAGCTTCTCTTTGCCTGGGATGCAGATGTGCATCCTTGGGGCTGGCTAGCTGGTCTATCTTAGAGACTACAGTGCAGTGAGCTAGACTAGGAATTGCCCTCTCAGCTGTGTGTACCCATGTCCTGTGGCCACCTGTTTTTCACTTAATGTTTCTGAATCAGCCTGTTCTACCAAGGCTTCTGTTTTACTTTGAAATACCTAATATGTACACTTATATTTCAAAACATTTTTTAAAAGAAAGCCTTCAGGACTGCACACTGCCTCAGTTCTTTTCTTCTTCGACAAATATGGTTTACTGTACGATTGTGTCAGGGACTCTTTGGGGAGACATCAAAGATGCATAAGGTTGTTCTTTTTAGTAAAAACCAATACTCATTGTATTACAGACACAGAAAAGCCAGTGAATAAAAGATGTTATGTTGAAAATATACTGGATAAACTGGCTTGAAAAAAAAAACAAACTTTTAAAGGAGAGCCAGGCATAGTGATACACACCTATAATCCCAGCGACTTGAGAGACTGAGTCAGGAGGATTGTGAATTGGAGGTCACGGGCAGCCTGCATAATGTAGGAAGACTGTCTGAAAATAAAAAGAATAGAAAATGGGTTGGAGGTTCAGCCCAATGGTAGAGCACTTGCAAAGTTTGCGTGAGACCCTGGGTTCCACCCCCAACTATTAGAAAAATTAAAAAAGCAAATAACAAAAAGAAGACTTTTAAAGGCTTTGGATTGGGTTTGAGTTCCACTTCTACCACTTTGGGTTCCTGGATAGGAACCTCATTAAGCCTCAGCTGTGAAATGGGAAGAGTTCTCACTCAGAGAGCTATTACTTCACAAAGGACCATTATATATAATGCTCTAAATGCTAGGACTTGTTCTTAATTAGAAAACTTTCCTGAGACTATTAATGACAGATGTGGCCGATATCACCAAACCTGATTATACCTATTAACTATCGAGGAATGAGAAATTGTTGGCCTGAATTCTCCAAATTAATGGTATGGTATATTGAGAAAAGGCCTGAACTGGCCATAAAGAGCCCAATCTAAGTCTGATTCTTGATACCTCGACAATAAATGTATGACTTCATGCAAGCCATTTAATATCTCTGGCTTCATATTCCTTGTATGTAAAACTACAGGAGCTCTTATGGTCCCTTTTAATTATAATACACTAGAACTTTACTGTCATTTCTTTAATGATTTTCAAACTGGTTTCAAGAACTAAAATATTTCCCATGTACCTCCCAAATCACCTTTTTCTATATTTCCCTGCTACCATAACGGGAAATATTTTCTTGTGCACACTTTCTTTATAAGTCACATGCTGGGATAAAAGCTTAATGTTTCGGAAGAAGATCTTATTGTAGCCATGGCATAGGACATTGAATGTTAGTTTGAGCCTTGATGTAGAGACCTTTGTGAGTGCCTTCTTTGGTGGGAAGCTTCCTCCCTTCAGAAACTGCCTTTGAATATCAAAGAGACATCAAAGTTGTTCAGCTCATCGGCAGAATGCCAAAGGTTATTAAGGTTTAGTTGGGGGACTTAATTTCTTCAAGGGAGTGCATTCCAGAGGAAAGCCATAGATCTTAAAATTCCCTTTGTTGTTTTTGTTAAGCTGTAATCTGTCTTAATGTGAGATGTGTCTTTGCTACTTTGGTCAGCTAAGAAATCTTTTTTCTACTGTTCAAAGGGGAATAGGATTTCTGAAATTTTATTCTAAAAGTTTTAAATTAAAATCCTTTCTTGTTAGAAAATGTAGCTATTCTTCTCCTTTATTGCCAAGATAATATGAAAAAAGAGTATGATTGATGCTTTAGAGGAAATTTTATGTAAAGCTCTTGGCAATTTATGGGTATAATATAAAATAGTAACAATTCTTTGCAATGAGATGTTGGTTACCAGAGTCAAAATTTAGGGAAAAATTATCAAGTGTTTGTTTTGTGAAGGGCTTAAGATTCTAATAGAATATTTTTTGTTTAGAGCACCAGGAATTTAGATGAAGAAATTGCAGATATGAATGAAGATGAAGAATGGCATATATGAAGGAAGATATAGCACAGTGGTAGAACACTTGCTTAGAATGCACAAGGCCCTATGTTCAATTTCCAACAATGGATCTACTGCCTAGATCTCAAACTGTGAGCATTCTTACTTTTCACCTTGGTTTAGCACTGGAGGGTAAGAGAAGAAAAAATAAGAGAACAAGAGCAAGGGAGGATGAGAGAGATGAGATACCAGGGGTGGAAAGAGAAAGTTATAATTGGAGGAGGAATAAAGATATTATATGTCCACTTCAGTTTAGTAAATTCTTACTGCCCATCTTGCTGTGTGTAAAGCATATACTAGCCACATTGTAGTACAAATGAATAAAACTGACTTTGATCTTCAAGAGGCTCATAAACTTGTGAGAGAGATGGAGAAACACATTTCTGACTAGTAGGAGGCTGATTGTCCTAAGGGTTATTGTATAGATACCAAGGGTCAGTTAACATTAGAGGCTCTTAGGAGAGATAGACCTGGTCAAGCCAAGCCCTGGTCTTTTTTTTTTTTTTTTTATTTAAAAAAAATATTATACCAAATTTATTAGCTAAAATAAGTATACATTTGAAAGAAAATACATCAGAAAGTTAACAATGATACCTATGAATACTAGGATTAAGGTTTTTGATTTTTTTATTTTTAAAAATATTCTGATTTTGAGTTTCGATTTTTAAAATATTCTCATTTTTGCTAGCTTTTTACAATGAGCATTATCACTTTTACATTCAGGAAAATCCATAGATTTTAACCATCCTTTGAGACTCATTTCACATGCCATTTACACCCTAAAACTTTTTCTTATTCCTCCAGTTAGATGTGACTGCTCCTTCATCTTTTTCTACAACACTGTATCTATATGAAATTTATAATCTTTTTTTGGTATAATTATTTGGATACAGGACTCACTGTTTAAATTGCCTGTTATATACCAATGGGCTGCCCCTAATTTCTTATAAAAGATTGGATGTTGAATTTCACTTAGTATAATTCTATCCCATATCCTCAGAAATCACTGTCATTCACTATTCCCTAACCATATTTTATTATTCTTTTTTTTGTGTGTGTGTGGTACTGGGGGTTGAACCCAGGGCCTCGCGCCTGCATGCTCTGCAAGTGCTGGACCACTGAGCTACACCTCAGCCCATTTTTTTTACTTTTTGAGACAGGGTCTCACTAAATTACGCAGACTGCCTCTGGTCTCGAAATTGCGATCCTCCCGCCTCCGCCTCCCTAGCCGCTGGGATTACAGGCGTGCACCACCACGCCCGGCCATTTTATTATTTTTCATAGCCCTTACCACCTGAATTTCCAATCTTATTTACTAGCTGAATGTCTGTCCCTGCCAGAATAAAAGCTTCATGATAGTATCAACTTTGGTTGGTTCTCTAACATCTTGAATATTTCCTGGTATGCAGGAAGGGCACAATAAATATTTATTGAATAAATCAACCAATTTTCAGCTCTCTAAACCAAGTCTCACCTCTGAGCTTCATGTTACAATATCTCTTTACTTGGATGTCTTTTAGGACCTTCTTTTCTTTTTTTGCAGTGCTGGAGATCGAACCCAGGTCCTTATACATGGTAGGCTAGTGCTTTACCACTGAGCTACATTGCTAGCCCATAATATGAAATATGTTTGGTCTTTCCATTAGTTTTTTTTTTTTTTTTTTTTTTTTTTGGCAGTGCTGGGGATCAAACCCAGGTCCTCAATGCATGCAAGGCAATCACTGTACCACAGAGCTATATCCCCAATCCTTTCTCAAGCTACCATAAAAGCAATATGTTTCAATTCTGAATTCGTACTCTCCTCTATCCTCTTTTCTGCTGTTCTTCAATTCCCCATCTCAATGAATTCCACAGCCATCCACCTAAATTAGAAACAGAAGCCAAGTGCAGTGGTGCATGCCTGTATTATGAGTGATACAGGAGGCAAAGGCAGGAGTGTTGCAGGTTTGAGGCTAGAAGCAGCCTGCACGATTTAATAAGAAGCTGCCTAAAAATTTAAAGAGTCTGGGGATGCAGTTCATTGGTAGAGCACTTATCTAGCAGGTGTGAAGACCTGGGTTCAACTCCCTAGTACTGAAAAAAGAAGAAGACGAAGCCGAAGATGAAGACAAAGACGAAGAGGGGGATGGGGAGGGGGAGGGGGAGGCAGTAGCGGCTGTGGCGACAGCTGTGGAAGAAGAAGGGGGAGGGGGAGGGGGACAGGGAGAGGGAGAGGGAGAAGGAGAGGAAGAGGAAGAAGTGGGAGGAGGAGGAAAGAAAGAAAAGAAACAGATATCTTCCGTGTTGCTTCCTTCTATCCCATCTCCCACAACCAATTGATCACCAGGTTTTCTGCAAATTCAGCCTTACTAAGTACATAAAGGGTTGGAATTTAGCTCAGTTGGTGGAGCGCTGCGCTGCAGTCTCTGAGGTTCCGAGTTCAATTCCCAGCACCTCAAAAATGGGAGACGGGCCTGGCAATCCACTCCCAAGGCAATCCCGAAACAGTCAGCCATTGAAAACTCTATGAGGGTTGCTATGAGTTGGATACCAACTCGACGGTACCTAACAACAACAAGAAGTAAATAAATATATCCTCTCTATCCCTCCACCATTGCCCTAATGTCGTTACCTCTGTGACCTAACTGGGTCTAGTGTGCTAGTTAAAATGCAAATATGACCATGCTACTTTAAAGAGAGGGCTGGGTTTTAGCTCAGTTGGTAGTTGGTAGCTGCTGCACACTCTGTGAGGTCCCAGGTTCCATGCCTAGCACTGCAAAAAAACAACAGAAGGATTTGGCAATCCACTTCCAAAGTAATCCCAACACAATTAGCCATTGAAAAGCCTATGAACGTTGTTGCTATGAGTTGGACCCAGCTCAAGGGTACTTAACAACAACAACACTTTAAAAAGAAACAAAATTCTTCAGTGGACCCCATTCATCAACCAACATAAGCTCTTTAGCATGGCCTATCTAAAAAGCAGCTAACATTTATAAATTATTTACTATGTACCAGACACCATACTGCTTTATGTGTTTTATCCCATTTATGCTTAACTCTATGAAATAAGCACCATTGTTATTTAATTTCACATAGGAGGAAACCTGAGGCTCAGGTTAAATAATTTATTCAAAGTCCAGTGGCTTATAACTAACGCTAGGACCTAAATCCAGGGCTTTGACTCTGCAACCCCTACTCAGCCACAAATACAACTCTAGCTGACTATTTACTGTGTCAGACAGGGCTGAGCAAAGTGCTTTGTATGTACTTCTCTTACCGTCCTCATAAAATATCTATGACAAAGGACCCATTATCTCAATTTTACAGTTGGGGGAATTAAGTAACTTGCCCAAGGTCACAGAGTAATTAAATGATGGAACTAGGATTCAAAGTCCTTCCTGTTCTTAACAACAAGGTTGCTCCTTCATCTTTCTCCTATCTTAAGCTCACCTTGATCGGCACCTTACAACATTCTTCAGCATCTTTCCATCCCCTTCTCCGCAACTCGCTTTTTTGTGTTCTAGCATCACTTAATTGCTTACAAGAGTGCTGCCCCTCACTCATACATCCCCAGCACTGTTTCTTTAACCCATTAATGCACAGTGTCCTACTTATAGGATAGTAGCTCACTGTAAGGAAATAGTCATGATACTGTATGTTCTGTTAGACTAAACATAAAAGCAAGCAGTTGGCAGGAGATAAAGTTGAAATATAGTGTGATAGCATGTGCACAAGCCTGATATAAATTCCAAGAAATAATAATCAGAAATAATTTGTTACTGTCCTGTAAACAGGACACTGCATCAACAGGTTAATGCCTCTGGCTCTACTAATGACATTATCTCTGCTGCCTAATGCCCTCCTTTCCTCCTCCTCTGGATAATATTCCTATTTATCCTTAACCAACTCAGCACAGGGAGCCTTCTCCTCTCCCTTGTTCCCTGTTTGGTTAGGTGCCCCTTCCATCTGTTCTCCTAGTACCTCTAGGACGTCACTTTTTTCTGAGGTAGTACTGGGAGCTTAAGCCTAGGGCCTTGCAGATACTGGGTGAGTGCTGTACAACTGAGCTGCACCCCCAGTCCCTTTAAATTTTTTCTAAAAAATTTTATTATTTTTTTTTAATTTTGAGACAAGATGTTGCTAAATTGTGTAGGCTGTCTCTGGTCTTGAACTCATGATCCTCCTGCTCAGTGGGAGTCACTGGGATTACAGGTGAGCACCACAGTGCCTGGCTTCTTATGCCACCACTTTATATTTGCATTTTGTTTTTATACCCATTTTCCTCACCAGAGCATATGCTCTTCCAAGGCAAAGACCACCATATTCATACAAGTACCCTGTGGCATCCGATCCCATCAAATCTTGGAAGCTAAGCAGGGTCGGGCCTGGTTAGTACTTGGATGGGAGACTGCCTGGGAACACCAGGTGCTGCAGGCTTGGGAGATGGACCTGGCAACCCACTCCTAAAAATCAATCCACCATTGAAAACCCTATGAACAGCAGAGAAGCACTGACAATAGTGTTTCACCTGTTGTATGTAGGGTTACTATGAATTGGACACTGACTTGACAGCACCTAAAAACAACAAACCCATACAGTTTGTATCCCTAGTGTCTGGCATAGTTTCTAGATGCTCTGAGCATCCACTGAACATTTTTTTGTTTCCTACATTAAGGGTAAGCAACTTTCTCAAGGGCACACAATGAAGTTATACCACAACTCTGGTCAGTTGAGGATGTTACACATCTGAGCCAGTATTCCATTAGAGATATTTACCCCATACCAACACTATTGTGCTATGATGTGGAAAAGTTTGGGAGACACTTTGCTAAACTACCTTGCTGCTGCTGCCTACCATTAGGTAGGAGGGGACTGAAGGCTAAGTATAGTCACCTCAACAAAGGCAGAGGAAACTGCAAAAACTCAGGAAAGTTTACTCTCACTAGGGCCTCTTCTCACAGACAACCAGGAAAGTGACATATATCATTTTGTCCTACACACACAAGCACATGCACCCCTCCAATAGCACCGCAGCCCCCAAATTACAGCTATTGACCCACCTCTCTATTTTAGCCTATCTTTGAGATGCCATAGCAATGAGATTAGGACAAGACATGGAGGAATTGGCAGTATAATTTTCAACTGAGTTGTTCTTGGTTGGAGGCAGCTGCAACTCTGCCGGATGATAGTAATGGCACTGAGTTAAGTAGTTTATAATGTGTTCTCCAGCCTGCTGTAAATTCTCTCAATGCTTGCTAGAGTTGACTTGTTTCATTGTGAGGGCTCCTTTAAACACTGGCACCATCAGGTACTTCACGTCAGTGGAAGCAATTTCTTCCAAGTCTTCATTTCGGCTGAACAAATCAAGCTGCAATAACACTCTGGCTATCTTCTCAGGGAGGTCCAATCCCTTAAACACCTTATTCTAGATTATCTGGGAACAAGTGGGTTCAATTGCTATTTCCACTTCATCCAGAAGCTTGGGTAGCTGCAGCAGCAGTAACTTGTCTTCAGATGCTACCATCTTGGGGGAGGGAGGGGCCCCTGGTGTTTTCTCTTTGTGGAAACTTGAGCAAGGTATTGTGCATTCTAAAGATCCAGTTTCCTCCCATACAAATGGAGATAATGACATCTGCCTCCAAGGGTCACTGTGAGCATTATATGCAGACAATTACACAAAGAAGATTGTATAGTTATGTGCATAGGAGTCTATGCATAGATAGAAATATGCCTTGAGAGAATGATAGACATAAAGTAAGTGTTCACAAATGGTAACCAAGTGGTATGAAAGTCCAGGAGAGGGAGAGATTAAGTCCAGCTGAGAGACTGTGGCACCCTGTTGGAGAAGCTAGGAGTCTTTTTGGTTATTCTTAAGGAAAGAACAGATCTCTAATAGGGCCATGGAAGGAGCAGGAATTCTGGCAGAAGAAGCTATATAGTCAGGGTGTGCAGAGCACCGAGAATGAGGACCTAACAATGAGGGATTTGGCCATGCTGAGGCAGATGATCATTTGGATATGCAGTTCCTGTTCAGATAGTGGAGGCCCTCAATGCCAAGCCAAGATATTTGGAATTTCATTTTAGTAAGAGCTACATATGTTAAAATGAAATTTGTAGCTTTGAAGAGACTTTCCACACACTATTTTTTTTTAAAGTCTTCATAGCCTATAAGGTAGTCCTATGACACTGTTGTAGTTAGGTGCTGTCAAGTCAGGTCCAACTCATGGCAACCCTCATTGGGTTTTCATTGGCTGATTGTTTTGGGATTGCTTGGGGAGTGGACTGCCACGTCCTTCTCCCATTTTTGCAGTGCTGGGGATCCAACCTGGGTCCTCAGAACATAGAGAACAGTGCTCTACCAACTCAGTTAAACCCCAACCCTATGAGGTAGTCCTTATCTAATCTTGATGCTAGATTTGGGAACTTTCAACATGGAGACTGTAGAAATGAAACAGAGCCAAATGTTATAAACATATGTTGTTGTTGTTAGGTGCCATTGAATTGGGTACTATTCATAGTGACCCTATGTATTACAGACAGTGATCCATGCCTGGCACTGTGTCAGTGTGTCTCTGCTGTTCATAGGGTTTTCAATGACAGACTGTTTTGGGATTGTTTTGGGAGTGGGCTGCCAGGTCCTTCTCCCATATGAACATATAGACAAAGCTTTATTAGGATTTCGTCCTGTGCTGGCCAACTTTACCTTTGCTTGACCTTGAAGGTAGATAGCACTGATCAAGAAAGGACAAAGGGAAGGGCAAGCTTGTATTGACTGATGATGGTAGGCTGATATCTAGTGATTTTTTTATTGATCATGGGCATGATTTCAGAAGATGTTTTTCTCTTGTGTGCAAACATTCTGCCCCTGTACTTGGTGTGCTAATTGTTGGATAACTTCACCCAGGAATTGCTGAGTTACTGTTGTTTGCACATCCATCCTGTGCAAGCATGCTGGCCTTATAGTTGGTCTGGGCCTTATGACAGAGTTGAAGGACTTGAGCTGTTATAACTGCTGAAAGAGCACAAGGATGGGGTAGAAGAAAGACATAGCAGCCCCAATGGGCAACAGGCTAAGTTAATGCTGTATTAGAGTCATGAAAAAATATTTTTAAGTGATCAGCATTTGTACATGCAGAACTGCATAGGATCTGACCCAAAGGTTAAGACAGCAAAGGAGACAGACACAATAAGAAGACAGAGGTGCCAAACCTTTTCATTCTGTTCCAGTCACCCACTGGACAACTGCAGGCCCAAGTGAAGAGTCAGTGTTTCCATCAAAAATGGTCTTCCAGGCTCTGATAATTAACATTGCTAAGTGCTATCATAACCTACATGCCAGAAGCATAATTTACAGCAAAGCTATCGGGAACTAATAATGTATTGCCCTCCAGTGTGACCTCCAAGATTAGTATTGTTTTTTAATATTGGGTGGTTGAACACAGGGACTCACACATGATATGGAAGAGCTTTACCACTGAACTGCACACCTGGACATTTTTAGTTGAAACTTATTTTTCTTTGCAATTTTGAAATAAGGTCTGACTAAGTTGTCCATTTTTTATTCCCGGTTTGCTTTTCAGTGTTGGAGGTTTTTAATTGAGATAAACTTAAGCTCGGAGATTTCTTTGAAAATCTGTTTTTTCTTTTTTGTGTGGGGGATTGAAACCAAGGCCTCATAAGTGCTGTAATGTTGCCAGGCATGGCACAAGGCTTAGTACTATGCTCATCTCTTGAACCAAGGGTGGCTGTGGTTCTGAGTCAACTTGCTGGCAGTTCATAGAAGGAACAACAATTGCTTCTGGATTGATCTGCCCTGTTCTACTCCCTACAGTGTCTTATCTGGAAGATCAGCAGGAAAGAACCCCCATGGGTCACTATGATAACCAGAAATACAGGTGCTGTGATTTTCAGCATCGGAGTAACTTGGATCCCCCCATAGCACAGGATGACTGAGAGTTGGATTAATCGTATAGGAAGGCACTCATTTTCTCCCAGTGAAATTGTGCTTTTGGAGCATGGTGTGGTTCAATTTATCTCCACTCCCTGAAGGAAAAATTTCTCATGACTGTGCATATATACTATGCCCACTCAAATCATGTCCATGTCAAAATCTGATTTATGATGTTACCAGCTCTGCAAGGTGAAATAAAATAATCCTATGAAGAGCCTATATTCCAATTGTTAGATTTAAGAATTTGAATTCAAATTCTAAGACCTAACAATTCGAATTCAAACCAGAAATCGAGGCTGCATTTCGGTTTTCTGCCAAAAATCCTGCCACAAAGGGGTGCAAGGGAATGCCCCAGGTACTTGCCTTTCTCAAGACTGGGTTCAAAGAAGTAACATGGTTTCTCAAGCTCTCATCCTGTATATCTCAGCCTGCATTTTGCAGGTGAAGTGATTGATTACTGAAACATACAAAACATGAAGGTCAGAACACCTTTCTATCAGAAGCTGAGTTCATGGATCTGGCTACCAACAGACCACTTTGACATCCTTCCCCTTTGAATCCAGGCATAATAGGAATGACACGCTTGCTATGTCCTTGCATATGACACCACCTGGAAGTACTGGGCATGGAGGGAGGCAGAAGGCTTCGGAAGGTTCCTCCAGTCAAAATCGGCCCTAGGAAACCTGACAAATCTCATTGAGCTGTTCAGAGTTACCGGGCACGCACAGGGTTTCCTACTATATTCTTCTCTTACACCCAGGGTGGCTATGGTTCTGACCCCACTTGGTGGCAGTTGGAAGCAGGAATAACAATTACTTCCGGATTGGTCTGTCATGTTCTTCTCCTTAGAGTGTCTTATCTGGAAGCTCAGCAGGACTGGCCCCCCACAGGTGGCTACAACACCCTCAGAAATACAGGGGACATGATTTCTAGCATCAAGGCCACTTGGATCCCCCCACAGCATGGGATGACTGACAGGTGGGGTTAGTCATGTAGGAAGGCATTAGTTTTCTCCGGGAAATGCTGCTTTTTGCACAGGTCATTGTTCAATTCACTCTCCACTCCCTGAAGGACAAACTCCCATAACTCTGCAGTTTCTACTTTGCCCTCCTGACATGGGTCGACGTCCAACTCTCATTCACGACGTCACCACCTCGGCAGGGTGAAAAAAAAAAAAAACAATCCTATGAAAATCTTGGATCTGAATTGTTTGGGAATCCAGGCTGCATTGCATTTTTCTGCCAGAAATCCTGCCACAAGGGAGCGCCAGGGAATGCTTGCCTTCCTCAAAGCTCAGTTCAGAGAAGTAAACATGGTTCTCGGTTCTTCAGCCTGTCACTCAAGCCCTGTTGGCCTGGTCGGCATTTCTCCCACAGCAGGTGTGCTCCCTTTGTAGGAGGCTTTATTTACTCTCCCAGTCCCAGAATGGGAACCTACCTTCCATCATTGCAGGTTATGTGCTCACCTCTCATCCCCTGTTCAACCCCAAGCTTTTTAGCCATGGGTGGACGACAAGAAGCAAGTGTAAGATGATCAGTTGAACCCAAAGGCACTCAGATAATTCAGGATGATAGGAAGAATTCTACCATTTTCCCACAGTGTTCTGACCCAACGTCCCTTACCCATGTGAGTCTCCATCTACAAACCTGCTCAGAAGTTTTGCATGATGTTTAAAGGATTGCATTGCCTTCATGATTCAGGCGTTCTATAGGGGCATATTACAAACTCAAACTAGTTCCACCATCACACACACAGCCATCCTTACAGTTATAATTTATCTATCACCAGTGAAAGTGGGCTTGCCAGGTAGGATGCACTTCATTTTTTTTCTCCAGGCCTCAAGACCTCATTTTTCACAGCTTCGTATTTTATAGTTTCCCTAATGGCCAAGCCTGCAGCCATAGCCCTGTGGCATCTGATCCCATCAGATCTCGGAAACTAAGCAGGGTCAGGCCTGGTTAATGCGTGGATAGGAGACCGCCTGGGAACACCAGAAGCTGTAGGCTTGGGAGAAGGACCTGGCAACCCCCTCCCAAAAATCAATCTGCCATTGAAAACCCTATGAACAGCAGAGAAGAACTGACAATAGTGTTTCCCCTGTTGTACAGAGGGTCGCTATGAGTCGGATACCGACTCGACAGAACCTAACAACAACAACAACAACTAATGGCCAAATTGCACTTCCAAGTTTCTCCTTTGTGCGTCCATTGCTTGTTGAAGGAAAAGCCATCTCAGAAATCTTCAATGCAAATTTCAGTCTACCCATTCAAATCCTTAGACACCTAATTCGAATCCAGTTCTTTCAGGATCCAAGATTGTGTTTAATTTTGCAGTTCTTTTTTTTTTTTATTGGAAATTCTAAATGTACAACTTAGTGGGTTTCATTCTGACATGTATTTTATTATCACATTTCCATATATATGTTTCATTGTACATTGCTCACATATTTCCCCCTTACTATCTCGTGCCCCTCCTCCTCCATCTCCCACACCCCCACCAATGGCCTCCTTTCTACTTGTATGTCTTTTTGCTTTTCTAATCATAGGCAATGCTGAGACTTAGTTCAGTTGGTACAGTTCCACTCTGCAGTCTCTGAAGTCCTGGCTTCTATTGCCAGCACCACAAAAGTGGGAGAAGGATGTGGCAATCCACTCCCAAGACAATCCCAAAACAATCACCCCTTAAAGGCCCTCTGAGGGTCACTATGAGTTGGACATGACTTGAAGGCACCTAACAACAATAACAATCACAGGCAAGAAGTGTTCAGGAAGTGCACCAGGAATGTGGAACACTACCTGGCCTATTCATTAATGATAGGGTTCAGGTTCTCATTCCTTTGTAAATGACCTTAGGTATATCATTGAGCACATAAATTATTTATTTGGGTTTTCAAGTATTTGTTTGATTATCAGCCCAGGATCACATGGTGTATTACTCCTGGATTTTAATAAGGCAAAGCATCATGACAGGAGAGCAGTGGGTTCTGATATGCTCATCTTATTTATCTTTGAAGTTGAGCTCTGTGTGTGTGTGTGCGTGTATGTGAGATATATGTAACAACTAATATAACAAAATAAGAAAATATGAACGAATGATCAAGTCTATTATAAATTTTCCCTCTTACCCACTAAGAGAGCAATGTAAACTAATAGTCTAGGTAGGAATTGTGAGCGTAAGTTACATGTCTTTTAGTGTGACTAGTTTGACTTGCATATAATTCTGGGAGTTCATTTTTTGGACAATTAGAGTCATAATATTTGCACACAAAGATGTAAAATTCAATGTGATGTGGCTTACTAGAAATTGTAAGCATTTTCCATCTATATAATTGATTATTGAAATATACAAATACAAAAAGTTTAGAACATATTCATAACAGAAGCTATGTTCATGGATACCACTTACTAGGCTACTTTGACATTCATAAGATCTGGGAGTTGAAGGAATGACATGTCTGGTATGTCCGGGCACGTGAAATCACCTGGAATTCCTGGGCATGGAGGGTAGGAGGACTCCAAAGTTTACTCCAGTCATAATCAGCCATCGCAAACCACATGAGAGCCATTGAGCCATTCATGGCAAATCCTCCACCACTGAGCTAAATCTGAAGCACCTCAGAGAGTCTTTGCTCATGTGTGTCTAGTTTAGTAATAAGCCTACCAAAAGTATTCTTTCTTTCTGTGGCAATTTTTCTTTATTATTTTTTATCTCTATCCTTACTTTTTGGTTCTTTCTTAAATTTCTATCTCTCTGCTTACATCTCCCTTCTGTTCTTGTATGCTGTGTATTTTATGCATTAAATGCTTAGTGTAGAAGTCATTGTTGTTCTTAGGTGCCATCAAATCAGTGTCTGACTCATAGTGACCCTTTGTATAACAGGTGAAACAGTGTTGTCAGTGATTCTCTGCTATTCATAGGGTTTTCAATGGCTGTTTTTTTGGGGATTGGGTTGCCTAGTCCTTCTCCCAAGCCTAAAGCACCTGGTATTTCCAGGGGGTCTCTCATCCAAGTACTAACCAGGCCTGACCCTGCCTATCTTCCAAGATATGAGGGGATTTGATGCCACAGTGGTATGGCTGCAGGTATAGCAATCATAGTTGTTTTAAATTCTCAGTCTGATAATGTTAACATCCCTGCCATTATCACAGTTTTGTTTTAATGCTTGCTCTGCTTCTTCAAATTGTGTATTTTGCCTATGCCTTGTCACTTTTTGGTGATAGCCAGACATGATGTATGAGGTAGAAAGGACTGCAATAAATAGGCCTTTAGTGATATTGAGGTCAGGTGGGGGGGTGTTGGGGGCCATGCTTCACAGTCCTGTGATTAAGTCTTCATCTTTAGCAAACCTGTGCCTCTGGACTGTGACCTTCACACATACTTTTCACTTCTCACCCTGTAGGAAGAATGGGCTGGAGGTGGATATTTCCCTCCCCCCACAGCAGTTAGCCACAGATAAAATGCATCAGCTTAAGCTCTCCTTAAATAATTTCTCCTGAGGGCAGACCTTGTCAAAAGCAGAAGGTTCTGGCATAATTCAGCATGGTTCCTTTTCCTCTCTTAAGAGGATTTCCCCCTAATGTTCTCTTTGAAAATCAGGTAGCACTCCAGAAGGGTAAAATTCACAAACGTGTGGGGCTCCCCATGACTGCCTCCCTCCTCCAGAGTTTTAACTATTGCTCTTAGGCAATTTATCAATTGCAGTTAGGTTTTCCTCCATAGCACTGGTTCCCATGGAGGTTTCTGCTTGTTGTAAATTGTGACTCTGTTTCCCTGTGGTTCTTGCCAATTTTGGGGGAAGTAGTTTGCCCTGTGACCTCACATCTCTTACAGATCTAGGAAGAGCAGTTGATTAATCAGTATGTTCAGGCTTCTACTTATTGTTAGAATGGTGTGATGACTCTGAAGCTTCTTACGTGCTAGGCTAGAAACTAGAAGTCTTTTAAGCAGTTTCTTAAAAAAAAAGAGAGAGAGAGAGACAGAAGTGTTTATCTAGAGAGTTCTGCAGCATCTTGCATTGGATTAATATGTCCTAGAAGTGTCAATTTGTGTGTACAAATTGCCAAATCTCAATCTATATGTTCTTTGAATAATTTACTCTCAAAAGCCTGTTACTATTTTTTCTATCCATTATTTTTTATTTAAATTCAGATTTCTTTTCATATTATTTTTAGTGAAATCATCCTCTCTCAAGACCTTTTTCTACCAGTTTTTAGTTATCATTGCCACTAATATGTCTTTAAGAATTTAAATTTATTCTATAATTTTGCTAATTACTTTGATCCTCTTAAAGGAGGGCATTGTATAAATATGAAGTTAGAATGACATTGAGTCACTGCATATCCACTATCACACTGAAAAAAATGCATTGGACAAGGATATTGTTATGGACTGAATTGTTTCATTCCTAAATTTGTTTGTTGGGGCCCTATCCCTCAACTGACTACACGTGGAGATAAGGCCCTTAAGGAGGTAATTTTGGAGAAGGACCTGGCAGCCCATTCCCAAAAAACAATCAGCCATTGAAAACCCTATGAATAGCAGAGAAGCACTGACAATAGTGTTTCATCTGTTGTACATAGGGTCACTATGAGTTGGACACAGACTTGATGGCACCAAACAACAACAACAAGAAGGATGGAATAAGGTTAAATATGGTCATAAGGGTGGAATGCTAATCCACTGGTGTCTTTAGGAGAAGGGGCCAAGCCATCATGGATGTACAGACATAATGGAAAGATTGTGCGAGGACACAGTGAGAAGGTGGCAACCTGCAAGATAAGGAGAGGCCTCAGAAGGAACCAGGCTTGCTGAAACCTTGATCTTGGACTTCCAGTTTCCATACCAGACTGTGGGGTTTTGTTATGGCAGCCATAGAAAACTAATATAGATACTATACATTTATTCCAAGGTTGGGATTTGGGACATTTATACAAATAAGGCCATGATAATCATTTTTAAAAATACAGTTATGACTACCTCAAAATATTATTCTTCATCTCTGATTTAAGCAAAGAACCCCCAGTCACTTCAGTAGGGACAGTAGAATTGGTCCCCACAGAAAATTTTTTAAATGTACATATTTGTCTGTGAACAAAATGCTTCATCGCATGTCGGGGTCTGAGGCCTTATATATAGAAAATGGTGGTCATGTTCCATAAGAGACAGGATGTTCTGCTGCTCCTTTAAGGATATACAAAATATTTCTGAACCACTAGACAAAGAAAGTGTTGTTCCTTTGAGAAAGATTTGCAAAGAATGTACCATTCCTGGGAAAGCTAACTTTTACCCTGAAAAATGAACAGGAGCAGCTGAGGCTGTAGATGATAAGCTGAGGTTGCCAGAAGCAGCTGTATGTCTTTAAGAACAGTTCCCTGAACTATTCCTGATGATTCCTACATAAGCATGAGGGCTGAAAATAAAGCTTTGCTCAAGACCATCAGTCTTCGCCTCTTTGTCTCTTTCATCCTCGGCTCTCCCCTTCCCCCGGCTGGACCGTGGCAATGGCAGCAGTATCACCTCAGCCTCTGCAGGTCTGTTGCCCAACATAGCTACAGGGTCCCAGTGGACAATGTCACACACACACACACACACACACACACACACACACACACAACTTCCATTGGAGTCTCTTGAAATAACCCTTTGCTAGTGTTTTATCTCAAGAGAGTTAAGAACTGGCATCATTCCAAATATTTTTACGTAAGAAACAACAATATTATGAATCACATTAAAAATAACCTTTATGAGGCTGTGTGAGCAGAATGATTAAGAGTATGGGTTTTGCATGGCAAAACCTGGTGCTTACAATTTATGATCTGGTTGACCCTGGACAAATTACTCATCTTCTCTAAGTATTGACTTGGCTGTAAAGGGGCATCAATGATATCTACCTCATAGAGTTTTTATGAGGATGCTCACAGTACAGCAGTGGGCACAGGTCTGCCTGCGAGGGCATAGTTTACCCTTCCTCTTGTTGCTTTGGCTTCATTGCCTTCATTTCTCTTTTTCTAAATCGTTATTTAATTAGCATGCAGTATGATGAGCTTCATTATGAGATCATCATACAGTTGTGTCATGTACTTTGTGCTTGTTCTCATTTCTCACTCTTCTTTTACCCAGCTACTTCTGTTCTCCTACTTGGTCCATTAGGACAGGATTTTCACCATAAGAAGATTTTAGAAAGTGTCTTGAGGCCTCCTCCAGAAGGTGGGTCACCTGATGAGCTCACCAATTCTTTGCTCTCTGAAAATGATAGCACTCAAGCTACTGTATTTCTGCCTGTGGATACTGGAGGTATCCGTGCTATTCTTTTCAGAGCAAGAGAGTCTAATTTCATTTTTGCTTAACATTTCTTGCAAGACCAGTGGAAATAACAACTTGAAATCTCATCTGGGTACTTGTTAATGAGCTTCCGATAATACTGTTATGTTTTATTTTGGTTTTTATACTTTAAGGAAGCAATAGTCACATTCTATGCAAGGTATGGGAGAAGGACCCAGCAACGCACTCCCAAGAAACAATCTGCCAATGAAAACCCTATGAATATCAGAGAAGCACTGAAAATAGGGTTTCATCTGTTGTACATAGGGTCACTGAGTCAGAAACCAACTCAACGGCACCTAACAACATGCAAGGTATTGGGAAGTTTGAGTGGCAAAAAGAAATAAACAGTTAGTTTTGCAAAGATATAATCAATTTTATATATAAAAAAGCTTTCCTAGAAATTTATGGTAGTGTTACTTTGCCTAAGAGGTATTTAAACATTCTATGATACACACACACACACACACACACACACACACACACACACACACACACATATATACCAAATAAGTAATGCTAAATCGGTTTATTTCAGGACACTCTTTCTTTTCATTTATCTCCACTTTGAGGTCTACCTTTTAAAAATAAAAACACAAGCATTTTGTTTGTGGAAGGAAATTTTGGGGGGATAATTACCATCACTATGCTACTAATAATGTTACAATAATCATAAAAATGTATTTACAAGTGTTTAATAAATTCTCTTTTATGTCCTTATAAAAGCTCTAAAGTCAATTCTGAACAGCATATGGAGAGCTAGAGGTGCTCATTTCAATGTGAGATTAAAACAGACTTGGATTTCATTTGAGAAAGTGAAATATTAATATTAACATCTTAATTTCTATACCACTGACACTACTTTTTTTAAAAATGTGTCAAGTTTTTTCATCTTTTACTTTGAAAAAGCCACCTTTAGTCTTCAGAGAGAAAAGTTATTTTTGCTGGATTGTGTTCTTTTTTCTTACCTTTGGATTGATTTCCTTACGAGGCTGCCTTGTGCCAGATGTCAGAGCATGAGAGCATCCTGTATAGTGAGAGTGGCCTGTTCCCCAAGGCCTCCAGGCTTCAGAAAAACAAGACAATCGAAAGAGACAAAGAGATAAGAATAAGAGTCATCTGCTACACCAGACTATGCTCAGTTTACCAATTATTTCTACTACGTTACAGATTATCAGTAAGTCTGCAACCACAGCATCCTGGCATCCAATCCCACCTGGTCTCGGAAGCTAAGCAGAGTTGGTATGGTTAGTCCTTGGCTGGGAGAGAGCCTGGAAATACCAGGTGCTGTAAACTAGGGAGAAGGACCTGGCAGCCCACTCCCAAAAAAATCTGCATTGAAAACCCTATGAATAGCAGAGAAACACTGACAATAATGCCAGGCATGGCACAGTGTTGGGGAGTGTTTCCTTCTGTTGCACATAGGGTCACTATGAGTCCAACCAACTCTATGGCACCTAACAACAACAATTATCAGTAAAGAAGTGCTTGCCCTGTGTTTTTTTGATTTTCAACTCACTGCTTTCCAAACTGTGTCATTTTAGCTATCACAGAGGTTTGGTTGTGACTTCTACCCAACTGGTGGCCTGTAAAAAACAATTATTCCCTTTTTTTGATGGATGCCATGGCCCAGTCAGTACCTGGGGTCATTCATTGCCAAGCCTTGCCTTAAACTCCCAAGAATCCAAACATAGAATTATTATAAAAGTTATAATATTCCTTAGTAGAAAGTTGTGGTAGAAATTTCATCCATGATTTCTCTATATGAGTCAATCTACATGTCAGTACTAAGAAATATTTTTTATAAAAAGCAATCCAAAATATCCCACTAAACACATCTCATCCCTTTCTTTTTGAGACATCATATTCTTCTGCTTTTTGAAATTTCAAAGTTTTCAAATGTGACAAGACGGTACTAGGGTATATTTCAGTGAGCATCATTCCCAAATGGCATTTCATTTTCTTTTATGATATCTGTATTAGGATTTAATATCTTGACAGTCCATAAAATTATCTTTAATTTATTCCCTAGGTAAAATTTCCATTTTGCTTCCAGTTTTATGTCTTTCAGTATTGTGTTATTCTTTGATAATTTCGTTGGTTTCTTCTCTAGTTCTATAGGTTTCTTGTTGTTTGTCACTGCCTGTATAAGTGGGCTATGCCTACACTTACTATGCTAATCTGTGTTTACTCTCATAAACTCATCATTCTGGATGTCAGTTTTATTTCTACTCTAATGCTTATACAGTTTATGAGTTTCATACTTCTTTTTGCTTTTTGTTTTTTTTAATTGACACATAGTAATTATATGCATTTGGGGGATACATTGTGACATTTCAATACGTGTATATCACGTGTAATGATCAGACTTGTTGATGTTAGGTGCCGTCGAGTTGGTATCTGACTCATAGCGACCCTCATAGGGTTTTCAATGGCTGACTGTTTTGGGATTGCCTTGAGAGTGGATTGCCAGGTCCTTCTCCCATTTTTGTGGTGCTGGGAATTGAACTGGGGACCTCAGAGACTGCAGCGCAGTTCTCTACCAACTGAGCTGAATCCCAGCCCAATGATCAGACTAGGGTAATGGCATTTCCATTACCTCAAATATTTACCATTTTTCTGGGTTGGTAACATTCAAAATTCTCTCCAGTAGCTATTTGAAATATATAATCAATTGGTCTTAACCATAATTACCTTACTATACTATAGCATATTGGAAGTTATTCCTCATATCCAGCTGCACCCCTGGAACCATTCTCTCTCTAACTCACTGTCGTCATCGTCGTCGTTGTTGTTGTTAGGTGCCCTCAAGTCAGTACCCGACTCATAGTGACCCAACATACAACAGGCAAAACACGATTGTCAGTGCTTCTCTGCTGTTCATAGGGTTTCAATGGCAGATTGATTTTTGGGAGGGGGTTGCCAGGTCCTTCTCCCAAGCCTACAGTATCTGGTGTTCCCAGGTGGTCTCCCATCCAAGTACTAAATAGGCCTGACCCTGCTTAGCTTCCAGGATCTGACAGGATCGGAAGCCACAGTGCTACAGCTGCAGGCCTAACTCAAAGTATCCCCATTCTTCTATCCTCCACCATTCCATTATCATTCACCACTATTCCACTTCATGCTTCCATGCAATTGAACTTTTTTACCTTCCACACATAAGTGAGCAATATGCAATGTTGTCTTCTTGTACCTGACTGGCCATATTTCATTTAATATAATGTCTTTCAGATCCTTATTGCCACAAATGGCAGGATTTATTTTTCTTTATAGCTGAATAGTATTCTATTGTGTATTACACAATAGAATTCATATTCCCACACTTTATCTGTTCATCCATCAATGAACACCTCTATCGATTCCACATCTTGGCTATTATGAACAGTGTTGCAATAAACAACTGAGTGCAGGTGTCTCTGACATATTGATTTCAACTCTTTTGGATATACCTCCTAGTAGAATTGCTAAAACATATGGTAATCCTATTTTCAGTTTTTTAAGGAACCTCTGTGCTGTTTTCCATAATGCCTGCACTCCTCATTCTCACCAGCACTTGCTTGTCTTTTTGATAAGAGCCACTCTTAATGAGGTGATGTGGTATCTCATTGTGGTTTTGATGTGTATTTCTCTGATTGGTGCTATTGAGCATTTTTTTCATGTACCTTTTGGCCATTTGTGTGTCTTCTTTTGAGAAATGTCTATTTAGATCATTTGCCTATTTTAATAAGTTTTTCTGGGGCATTGGGTTGTTTGAACTCCTTATATATTTTGGATATTAGTCTTTTATTGGATGAATAGTTTGAAGATAGTTTCTCTTACTCTGTAGGTTGTCTCTCAACTCTGTTGATTGCTTCCCTTTTTTGTGCAGAAGTTTTTCTGTAGTCATAGTAAACATCAACAAGCTATGTGTAGAATAAATGAATTTTGAAAATCCAGGTTTTAGTAATAGGACAACTAGTAAAGACATAAGCAGCTAGAAAAAAATCTATCACCCAATTAAGCATTCTGTAATAGTAGAGTGCTTTACCACCTGTTACATAATTTATAACTTTACAAAGCCCTTGGATGGGCAAATGGTTCCAAATTTGCAAGTGAGAAAATTTAGTCTGAGAAGTTTAGTGACTTGATTGTGGAAATACAGTATGACCAGCTCTTGACCTCAAACATCCTGGCTGTAAAGCTTGAATTCATTCTTCTGAAGCATTCTAATTTTAAAGTTAATTCTAGGGCTTACCAGTAAGCAGAAAAGAGCGTACTTTCGACTCTAGAGATCATGTTATTCCAGCAGCATCTTTCCGGCCCCCTGGAATCATGGTGAATTCCTAAGGGATCAACCTGCTTGTAAGAGGATTCTCTGAACAACAGCAGCATAAACACTTCCTAAGGGAGCTGACGGGCTGGGATTTAGCTCGGTTGGTAGAGCACTGCGCTGCAGTCTCTGAGGTCCCGAGTTCAATTCCCAGCACCACAAAAATGGGAGAAGGGCCTGGCAATCCACTCCCAAGGCAATCCCGAAACAGTCAGCCATTGAAAACCCTATGAGGGTCACTATGAGTCGGATACCGACTCGACGGCACCTAACAACAACAACAACAAGGGAGCTGACAGGACAGCTGATTAGCTTACAGTCCCCAAAGTTTGGATTACTTTTGGAACTTGACTTCTTAATTTTGATCAGTTGGCCTGTCAAGCCACACAGGAGCCATTACTAACCAGGGATCCTAATTCAGAGTATGATAGTGACAAGAACCATTTAATCTTTCACATTTCTATTTTATCTCAAGCAGCCAATGGTAGACTCTCAGGATTTCTGTGTCTGGTCAATAACTTTTCCAACCTGTGTTGAGTAGAGTATGCTGATTAGTTGAGTGACATGCCACTGATTTGTAAATATGTCTACTTTTGAGTTATATAGCAAACTGTAATTAAAAATTAGATGATAAGTCACTGTATTTTGATGGGAACACAAGTGAAAAGCAGCCTATGAATGCAACCTGTAAGGAATGAGTACAGTCTCTGGACAACTTCCTCCTTCCTACCTGTGGACACCCCCAGGGTTCAATCATCTTATGTCTCATCCAGGCTAAAACACTCGGCAATCATATTGATGACAGCCTCTCCTTCATCTGACACTATCAAGCCTGTAGTGTTAATCTCCAGGCTGGAGATGAATACTCCTTGGTAAGCACATAATTGTTATCTGGACCTTGCTGATCTTTCCAGTCTCATGTCTTGCCATCTCCCCTTGTTCTCCTTTAATGTTTAGTACTATCTATCCTAAATTACTTTCATATTCCCAAATACACCAAGTTCCATTTGGTTCAAAGCTTTTTCATAAGTTTCATTGTTTTCCCAAAATGTCCTTTCCTTTTTCCTTAATGATAGCTGTTTTTAGTTGCTTTTTAGACTTATTGCCTAACTTTCTTATTCCTTGTCTTGGTTATAGCTGATGCCCTGGAAACCTACACTTACCTCTACCTTATTACACTAAATATGATTAATGTTTATTTGCTGACCACATTTTTCCACTTTGATGTGAGTCCCTTGAGGTTGGATCGTGCTTTCTTTTGTATCTCCAGCAGATTGTATGATGCTGAGCCTAGAATGGACCTACAGTGAGTATTTATTGAATAAATGAATGGGTAGACTCATTCTTATAAATTCACCACCCCTGTGATATTTGCATGTACCTCTCTAAATTTTAATACTATCCCTAGTCATCATTTCTGTATCTAGATTGGTTTTTGTTATCTTTCTAAGATAATGCCAACTAGGACAGGGATGTAGCTCAGTAGTAGAGCACTTGCCTAGCATGTTGAGGCCCTGGGTTCAATCCTTAGTACTAAAAAAAAATCCCTGGCTATACTTCTTTTCATCCACTCTAATATGGAGAAAGTAGAGTTACTCATTTTCTCATTATAACCAGCATAAGGGCATTACTCTTCTATCAGAAGCCCAATCTACACAATGTAATATCAATACATGTGATGCTATGTAATAATAGGATGCAGACATTAGCCTGAATCTCCACATTATCTGAGATTTAAATTATAGTGACTCAATTTTCTGCTATATGTTACAAGATATGTGTTGCCTTCCCTAACATTTTTTCAGACTCCTCACAGATATACCATTCTTTTGGGAAACTCCAATTTCAATATATTTTTCCCTGATGAGTCTATGTCTTATCTAACTGTCTCATCTCAAAACTCTCCATTTTTATTTCTCTATTACATATATCCATACATGTATATGCCTGCAGCCATACAGCCGTGGCATCGATCCTATCAGATCTCGGAAGCTAAGCAGGGTTGGGCCTGGTTAGGACTTGGATGTGAGACTGCCTGGGAACACCAGATGCTGATGGACCTGGCAACCCACTCTCAAAAATCAGTCTGCCATTGGAAACCCTATGAATAGCAGAGAAGCACTAATAATAGTGTTTCGCATCTTGTACGTAGGGTTGCTATGATTTGGGCACTGACTTGATGGCAGCTAACAGCAACGTACATGTATATATATGAAAGTCCTCTATTCTTTCTGTTCCAACAGCGATTTCTATAGGAGAAATTGCTATAACAGAAATTTCTTTTTTAACCAAAAAAAAAAAAAAAAAAAAAAAAAAAAAAGGAATTACGTAGAGGCAAAAGCAGTGCAGCACAGTTGAAGAACTAAAAGCCAGGATGTTATTTGGGGACTCTTGAGTATGGGAGGGGTACAGTCCTGGTATTAAGGGTGAGTATAGAGTCAGGAACCCCGAATCAAAAAGATGAGAAGAAATGTGTGTGGTAACAGGCAAAGGTGGAGGATAGGGTTGTTTAGAACAAGCACTAGAGGAGTTCTTGGTTAAAACTTCTGAGCCAGAAGAGCTTGAAACCTAGGTTGGACATATGGAAAGGCTAGGTAGAGCAGATAGTGTGGACACCATGGCCTATCTTCCTCTGGTTTGGATGTTCTGAATCTGCCAATCTTGTTTTGCTCATTCTATTCTGAGTGGTGGGATTTTTTGGTTTCTGTTCTATTTTTTGGGGGAAGAATGATTTAGAACTTGAGTTTCATGTGAAGGTGTCTCCACCATGACAAGAAACAGGGTGCTATGACTTCCTGAGTATTAACATTTAATATCATGCCCTTGCTATAGCCATGCAAAGCCCTATGGTTCACTTTATAGTCACTGTAGTGTAGAGAGTGGTTCTCAAATCCAGCTAGACCTCCAAAACATTGGGAGAGAATGTTACAAGTACCAACTCTGGGGTGCTGTGCCCAATGTTTCTAACACTCACTGGACTCAAATTTGAGGACTGATAACATAGATTCTTACATAACTCATTCTTTCAGCGTACTATTTGTACTATTTATATGCTGTTTGTACGTGTTGTACATGTTTGTATTTATGTGACTATTTATGTGAATATTAATCTTCAGAAACTAAATATTTAGATACTTAACTATGGGAATCAGAGATGAATAATTAAAAGCCTGAATTAATTATGCTTCTGCAGAGTTTTAGAGCCTAGAGCAGATAACAAAAGCTGAGTTTCAGAGACAGACATGGATGTTATCCCTAATGTGGCCAATCTCCACCTCCTGGAAATTGAAGGAGAGAGTGAGTAGTTTAGTGTGTGCTTGATGGAAGACAGCCTGCTTTTATAATATTGAAAATGTTGGCTTTTGCTCTAAATAAATAGGTATGATTGGACCCACAAGGAAAGAACATAAAGACCCCCTCTGGACATCATGTGATTTTCATGAGATATATATGGATAATGTGATGGAATAGATTTGCTTAAGTAGATGGATCTGTCTCTGCAATAGAGAAGAAGAAAGACTGGTGTTCCTTTGTAGGAAAACAATAGAATGGGAAATGACAGACAATGCTATTCATTTATGGCCGAATTCAACATTTTTATTTTCAACAAAAGTTTCTGCCTGACTTTTCAGTTTCTACTGATGATGCTTTTAGGGACTGAAATCCTTAGATTTTGTTACTGCCTTACCTACTTAGAGCAACTGCTATGAGTTGGACCTGACTCAATGGCACCTAACAACAACCGCTCACAGGATAAACATGGCCACGTGCTTTTGTAAGTCCCCCAAAATTGTTTTTACGTTTTTAAAAGGTTGGAAAATTCCAAAGTAGAATACTATTTCATAGCATGTGAAAAAAATATGAAATCCAAATATTAATATCTCTAGATGAAGTTTTGTTGGAACACAGCCATTCTCATTCACATATTTTACTACCACCATAGAGAGGCAGAACTAAGTAGTTACAACAGATGGCATACACCTGCAAAACCTAACATTATTTACTGTGTGGCGGTTTATGAAAAGTTTGCCCACTTAGGTTATAAGCTCTTTGAGCCCAAGACCTGTCTCTTTCTAATACTTACATCTTAAGAAACCTTTAACACAGTACTTAGAATGCAGTAAACTCTCCATAAACATTTGAAGGAAAAATACACTTAAAGATAATTTAATATAAAATGAGCTGCTGCTTTTCCCTGCAGCAAACTTTACTTGGAGGCTCTCATTACATGCCTTTTTAAATTGACATTTAACGCTTCTCCTGTTTAATTCAGTACTTCTCAAACTTCACTATGCATCAGAATCATTTGTAAGACTTGATAAAGCACAGATTTCTAGACCCCACCCCTACAGTCTCTGATTCAGGAGGTCAAGAGTGCACCTGAGACCTTGTATTTGTGAAATGTTCCCAGCTAATGCTGTTGCTGCTGGTGACAGGACTACACTTTGAGAACCACTGACTCACACATGCTTTCCATATCAGTGTGCCAAAGGAAACATGCTAAAAATATAGATATTTAGATCACTTCCAGAAATTCTGATATAGTAGATCTGGGGTAGGGAATCTGTATGTATAGCAAGATGTCTAAATATTTCTGGAATTTCTGGGGTTACCCCTTTGGGGATATGTAAGCATAACATCTTCTGACCTGTGAGTGTAGCTGTGTGTTCATATAGTGTTTTGTTCATGAATAATGGACTGTTGCGTTTGGAAGAAATCTTCTAGTTTGCTTATTTAGTTTTCAAAATTCAAATGATATAGTGGTTCTGTAGGTTTTATAATGTTTTTATTGTGGACTCGAGAAATGGAAGGAAATAGTACCTGCTAAGGTGAGGGGGTAAATGGTTGCTTCTGAGGATGTCTGAGCTGGCTGTTGGAGGCAACAAAATTTGCTTCTGGATAATAGAAAATACTGATCCAATGGAATTGGTTTTTTGAGTCTTGAAGAAAATGACATAAACCCACATACTATATGTTTCCATTAAAACCATCAATTGCTGAGAAACTGGTAAAAGTTAAGAGAACAATTTTTTTCTTTAAAAATTAGAATATAATAACAAAAATATTTTTCATAATGACTAAAATGCCAGGTTCTAGAGAACAGTGTGTAAAGCTTTTAAGATTTTATTTCTTGCTGTGTGATGATCTATTACAAATTTTCAGCAGTGTAATCACAATCATCTATTGGCTGTACTGTAAGGGGGATTCTACACTCTGTATAAGCTTCTGTCAGTCCTGACTTAGTCACACAGAAGCTCAAGTTCACTTGGGCTGTAGTACTAAACAAATAGCCTGAGTCTAGGCAGGTGCTTCCACAGAAGCAGTATTTCACATAATTCTCCTGCCCATTCTCCATACAGAGTAAGGAATGTGAACAATGCAGTAGAGAGAACTGATTTGGTATCAGACAACCTAGTGCCACCTGGGTTCCTGCTATGGGATTAGAGTGACCTTGAGAGAATCACAACCACCTCTTTAGACTACGTCTTCTACCTCTTTTGTGGGTGTCAGATAATTCTTACACAAAAATGCTTTGTACACCAGGAGGAATTGCACCCACTTATGGAATGGGTTGCTGTGAGTTGGACCTGACTTAATATCACCTAACAATAACAGCAATGGAATTGCTAAAGTATTCATGAATAGATAAGCAAGATTCATGTTTTGAAGTCTGGTAGCAGAGCATACAAGCAGTATATGGTTGTTGAATAAAAACAAAAAATGAAATGAGAGAAAAAATGTATTAGTTTATAATATATATTGAGCTGGGTGCAGTGGGTGCCTGTAATCCCAGTGACTGAGGAGGCAGAGGCAGGAGGATCACAAGTTCAAGGCTAGAAGCAGCCTGTATAACTTAGCAAGACCATGTCACAAAATAGGAAATGAAAAAGGGGTTGAGGGTGCAGTGCAGTTCAGGAGCATTTGGAAAGTATGTGTGAGGTCTTGAGGCCAGCCTGCTAGTACCTCAAAAAATAAAAGTAAAGTAAAATAAAATATGTTAAATATAGAGCAAAACCAACTCTAGGTAAGAAGTGAACCAGGAATGTATTCTGCCAAAGGACTTTTTCTCATTGCTTAGATGTGTTACTTAGATGTAGAAATGTACTTTTTTTTACCCCTATGGATCTGTCTCTATTCATAAGATAACTTTAATAGCATATTAGAAAATTCATGGATTCTTAGTGGCATTTTAAATTCACTTTATATTTATCTAGGGTAAGAAAAGTTCTCATTTAATCTATATTATTGTTCAATACAAAATATAAAAGAATCTGGTGTGATTTTATTTGCATATTGGGCTTCCTGTGGCCTATAAACGATGCTGCATTCTGTTTCATTTCTCACTGGTTGATTTCACTAGGTGCTGAGTAGTTGTATAGAAGAGGCAGCTCTTCCATGAATGCTCTCAGCTAGGTGCTTAACAACCAAGAGGACAGTAGGTGCTTTTATAGAAATGTGGACATTTAGAAGGTGGTCCTGCAAAAAAGTACAGACTTGAAGTATTTCTATATTTGAAGGTCTTATTTTAGTATGTCTGCAGCCATAGCACCCTAACATCCAATCTCACTGATCTAGAAAGCTATGCAGGGTTGGACTGGTTAGTCCTTGGATGGGAGACCACCTGGGAATACCAGGTGCTGCAAGCTAGGGAGAAGGACCTGGCAATCCACTCCTGAAACAACCCACCATTGAAAACTCTATGAATAGCATAGAATCACTCACAATAGTGCTGGTTATGGTACAGTGTCAGGGAATGTTTTGTCTGTTGTACATAGGGGTCACTATGAGTTGGACCAATCTCAATATCATCTAACAACAACAATAACATTTTAATGTAGAGTTGATGTATTAAAACCTATTGAGTTCATGTTAACTTATGTAAAGAGCTGGGTGCTGAGGAAGTAATCACACATGTGCCATAGTCTCTGCCCCTGGAGGAGCCTCTGGAAGGCTCCCCTGGGTCAACCTCTTGTCTGGACTTTCTACTTTGCTCCTATGGGTTCCAGAGACGTTTCTGTCCCCTCTTCTTGGACGAATTATGGAGGAACACCACTTTCTGTCCTATCAAGAAGACTGGGATTTGGCTGTGGTTTGCTCCTCCTAGTCCTGTGGCATGGGGCTTTCAACCAGTCCCTAATCAGCCCAACCATGGGTTTATGCCACTTTCTTTAAATGAGCCTCCATTGTTTCACCTTTGCTTACAGAACTTTCTAAGCAGCATGAGATGAACCCTTAGTCTTGAGGCCTTTTGAGTCATTGCAAGAATCTGCCATGACTCCATGTAAATTTGATCTGTGATTGTTAAGACGTCTCAATGTGCCATTACTGTAGAAACATCACCATTTGACCCTCACACAGTTACTAGGAGAGTAAATCTGAGTAACATCATTTTCTGAGTTTAAACTTTCAAATGTCAATTGGTTGAGGTTATTAAAATAAAAATGCCTACATATATAAGGTGCTGCTTTTGTTTTTATTTTTTCTTCTAAACATAGATTTGAATGAAAGTATTCTGACAATGTTGGTGAGTGGCATATGGATGAGTGTTCAGGTAATACCAGCCAGTGTGAAGATATCCAAAGTGAGGCTAATGGAAGCCCCAAAGGGATCAAGATTGAAATAAAAGCTCATTCTTTGCAAGAAGAGGGAACACTTATCCAGCTGAAAACTATGATTTGAGTATCTATATCTCACTGATTTTAGAGCCCAGGATTGTTTAAATAATTAGCCAGAACCAGATCATCCCAGTTCTTTGGGCTCTTGAAGTGACTCAAACTCCTAAGATAGTCAGGAAAAAACAAACTCCACACACTCCTTCCTCTTGGGTAGAAGTACAAGAGGTGGGCAGGACTCTAGGGTGCATTCAGCCCAGTCCACCCTATGATCTGAAGAAATAGTCTCAGTACAATATCCTTAAGCACAAACTTCCTTCCATAATCCCAAACTCAGACGGTCAACAAACTTATTCTTTCCTCACAAGTTGAATTCCCCTCCCATGTGCCCTGTCCTAATATGTACTACAAATTTTCAGTCATCTGAAATAACCTTTCTCATCTTCCCTTTTTTTCTCTTACCACTGTCTACCCCCAACATAAAATGGCCATCATTATTTTGTGCTAGTAGTAAGCTGTCATACTAGATCAATCCTTGTACCTTTTTTTCCCCTGGTACTGGAGGGATGAAACCAGGACTTCACTCATACTTTACAGGCACTCTGCAAGTGAGTACACCCAGCACTTTCTTATTTTTTAAGTTGAGACAGGGTCTTGCAAAGTTATTCAGGCTGCCTCTGGCCTCATACCTGTGATCCTCCTGCCCCTGCCTCCCAAGTTGCTGGGATTACAGGCATATACCACCATGCCTCACTCAGCCTGTGTATCTCATTGATTTTTTTTTCAGATCTCTTTCTCTTCTCTTTGAGATCTCCTCCACAGAACCCTAAAAATAAGATTTATTGTACCACCTGGGACTTAAGACTCTTTATAGACTGCTGCAAATGGCCACCTCTCCAACCTTATTTCATAATTCCATTAAATAGTATATAGTCTGAGCTATAATTTTATTGTTTTCAATAATATGAAATCCTTTCTATTCATCAGACCCAGATAGGTTATCATTCCTACTCTTTCATCCATCTAAATTCTGTCATAAAAGATATCATTCAAGAAGAAAGCAAAAGATTATTAAAAAGACAAGAAAAAAAAGAAAAGACCAAATCACATGTCAAGAGAGATGCTGGAACTTGCCCTTGAACGTCAAGCAGCTAAAGTAAAAGGAAGACATGTTGAAGTTAAGGAACTAAACAGAAGATTTCAAAAGGCAGCTCGAGAAGATAAAAACAAATATTATAATGGCATGTGCAAAGAGCTGGAGGCAGAAAACCAAAAGGGAAGAACACGCTCTGTGTTTCTCAAGCTTAAGGAAGTGAAGAAAAAATTCAAGCCTGGAGTGGCAATAGTGAAAGATTCTACAGGGAAAATATTAAACAATGCAGGAAACATCAAAAGAAGATGGAAGGAATACACAAAGTTGTTATATAAAAAAGAGTTGGTAGATGAACAACCACTTCAAGAGGCTGCATTTGAAGAAGAACCAATGATATTGAAGGACACAAAGTGGAAGCCACCTTGAAAGAACTGTCAAAACACAAGTCTCCAGGAATTGATGGGATACCAATAGAGATGTTTCAACAAACAGGTGCAGCACTGGAGGTGTTAACATGTTTATTCCAACAAATTTGGAAAACAGCCACCTGGCCAACTGACTGGAAGAGATCCATATTTGTGACTATTCCCAAAAAAGGGGATTCAACTGAATGTGGAAACCATCAGACAATATCATTAGTATCACATGCAAGCAAAGTTTTATTAAAGATCATTCAAAAGCAACTGCAGCAGTATGTAGACAGGGAATTACCGGAAAATCAAGCGGGATTCAGAAGAGGGCGGGGAACCAGGGACATCATTGCTGATGTCAGGTGGATATTAACTGAAAGCAGAGAATATCAGAAAGATGTCTATCTATGTTTTATTGACTATGCAAAGGCATTTGACTGTGTGGATCATCACAAATTATGGATAACACTTCAGAAAATGGGAATACCAGAGCGCCTAATTATACTCATGAGTAATCTGTACATGAACCAGGAGGCCACTGTCTGAATAGAACAAAGAAACACTGCCTGGTTTAAAGTTGAGAAAGGTGTGCATCAGGGCTGTATACTTTCACCCTATCTTTTCAATTTATATGCTGAGCAAGTAATCTGAGAAGCTGGACTTTATGAGGAAGAATACTGCATCAGGATTGGAGGAAGACTCATTAACAGCCTGCGTTATGCATAAGAAACAACTCTGCATGCTGAAAGTGAAGAGGATTTAAAACATTTACTAATGAAGATTAAAGATCATAGTATGGGTTGCAACTAAACATCAGCCAAACAAAAATCCTTAAGACTGGGTCAGTATGCAACTTCACAATAAATGGAGAAAAGACTGAGGTTGTCCATCATTTTGCTTTGCTTGGTTCTAGAATGAACAACTGTGGGAGGAGTAGTCAAGAAATCAAA
Organism: Pedetes capensis; assembly: GCA_007922755.1. NCBI lineage: Eukaryota > Metazoa > Chordata > Mammalia > Rodentia > Pedetidae > Pedetes > Pedetes capensis. The sequence continues at coordinate 90,372 of VMDO01002790.1, read as the reverse complement.
AGATGCGTTGCTATGGGAAAGCTGTGGCAAAAAATCTCTTTACAGTATTGAAAAGTAAGATGTCACATTGAAGATGAAGGTGCATCTGACTCATGCCATGGTATTTTCAGTCGCATCATATAGTAGTGAAAGCTGGACATTGAAAAAGGGAGACAGGAAAAGAATTGATGCTTTTGAATTATGGTGCTGGAGACATCTATTGAATATACCATGGACTGCCAAAAGAACCAAGATCTGTCCTAGAAGAAGTGCAACCAGAGTGTTCCTTGGAAGCAAGAATGGCCAGACTATGTCATACATATTTTGGACATGTAGTCAGGAGAGATCAATCCCTAGAGGAAGACATCAGTGTTTGGGAGAGTGGCAGGTCAACAAAAAACAGGAAAACCCCCCACCAGATGGATTGACACAGTGTCTGCCATAATGGGCTTACACATAAATAAGATCATGTGCCCGGCACAGAATCGGGAAGTGTTTCTATCTGCTGTACATAGGGTCACTATGAATTGGACTAGACTCAATGGTACCTAACAACAACAACAACAATAACAACAACAACAACAACAAATTCTGCCTAGATAATTGAAAGATCTTCCCATATTCCTATATCATTCATTATCTTTTATTTCCTGAACTCCACTGATGCTTAATGATATATAAATCATTCAACCATGCAGTGTGAGTGCCTTTGTGTGTGTGGGGGTATCATTCATAAATGTAAGCATTGGAAAGTAGATTCTGCTCCTCTATGGAATTTAAGTTGGAGTTATGGTTTTATTAAGAGATGTGCTAATAGTGACACTCTGGTTGGTCCTGAAGAAGGTCATTAATGAAGGATTGAGATGGTAAGGATGTTTAGAAGGAGACAGCAAGGGATGCCTTCATTGGCCTGTTGTAGCTGGAGCTGGGTGAGATCTGGAGGCTCTTTGAAGTATCTGTGCTGTCTTAGTGATGAAGGCAAAAATAGAGGCAGCTTATTATGAAGGCAGGACAGACTGCTAAAATGCTGGTATTCAGAGAAGGAACTGAGGCAGAATAAAATACTGCATGCTGGTCTAAAAGCAATTTGATATTAAATTGAGTTTCTTCAACAAAGTAAACAATGTTCTTCCCCATAAAGTCTTTTGTGTGTGTGTGTGTGTGTTTATGTGTGTGTATGTGTGTGTACTAGGGGATTGAACCCAGGTTGTTGTGCATACTTTTGCAAGTACTCTACCACTGAGCTGTACCCTCAACTCTTTTTTTATTTTTCATCTTGAGACAGGGTCTCACTAAGTTACACAGGTTGCTTCTGGCCTCAAACCTGCAATCCTCCTGCCTATGCCTCCCTAGCTACCAAGATTACAGGTGTGCACCACTGCGTTGGGCTCCTCACAAAGTCTTAAGAAACAAATCAATTTACCATATCTTTATAAAAACAGAAGGTTTTCAATGCCATTACAACATCTAAAAATTGAGTCTGTTTACTTCATCAGATATCTGAGATGTCATATTATCAAAGGGACCCTTTGATTTGGACCTGTAACATTCTGATATATAGCAAACAATTGCTACTTGATTTTTGCTCATGTTTTATGTTTTATTTTCAATGTACCTATCACAGGCATATTCTTATGACAAGGATGTATTTTTGGCTTTTGTTATTTTTTCACTAAAATGTTTTCTCAAAGGCAAAAGTACAGAGATCTAATTGTTCTTTTTGAACTTAATACAGTCAGAAATTTTTAAAAAATCTTAATCTCTGATTAAGTGGTGATTTGAATTTAAAGGTCCAGACAATTTAAGTGCCAGTAGACTAAGGCCAACCACCCCACCGCCTCATCTTCCCCTTCTCCTTCATGCATTTTTATTATGAATCTCTTTGCTTTTCCTTGGTTAACCAATGGTAATGCATGACCAAATTGTTTAAGCTTAATTTCTTTTCTTTTTTTTTTTTTTTTGCTGTATAGTCTGTTTTGTTGGCAAGACATTTTAATGATTTTCCTCCTGTTAGCAAGCTTTATACTAGAAAATTGCTTTAGCTTTTAAAAGGTGATCAGGCAGGGCAGAAATTTTAAGCTGATCACTTAGTTTCTGAAAATTTAGCAGAAATAAACAAGATAATTAGTTTGAAATGTAATTCATAGTCAAGGAGTTAAGAAGAAATACTTGAGTTGCTGATTACAGCTAGCTGAAATAGACCCCCTAACATGTAATTCACTTTTGGAGTGATTCCAAATGGCTTCTGTAGTAGACAGGATTCTCCAGGGAAACAGAAGTACTAGGATATAGACATAGGCATAGATGATATAGATGATACACATACAGATTTAGGGAGGTGGTTGTTGTTGTTAGGTACTATCGAGCCAGTGTCTTACTCATAGTGACCCTATGTATAATAGGAGAAACAGTATTGTTAGTGCCTCTCTACTATTCATAGGGATTTCAATGGCTGATTGTTTTTTGGGAGTGGGTTGCCGGGTCCTTCTCTCAAACCCACAGCACCTGGTGTTCCTAGGCAGTCTCCCATCCAAGCAGTAACTGGGCCTGACCCTCCTTAGCTTCTGAGATCTGATGGGATTGGAGGCTACAGTGGTATGGCTGCAGGCTTAGGGAGGTGGACGCATATATATATATGTACATACATAGAAAGAGGGAGAGAGAAATATGAAAGGATATTGTCATGGGAATCAAAGGCTGAGAAGTCCTTCAATATGCGATCTGTAAGCTGGTGAACCAGGAAAACCAGTGTTATAATTCAGTCTAGTCTCAAGTCCACTACTCTAGATCAACTATTTGAAGAATGAGAGGTTATTTTTTATAAATAATTTTTAAAGTTAGGTTGTGACTTATGACAAAATTATATGGCTTTCCTGCAAGCTTGTTATGGTTTCTTATCTTTGCATACCCTAATGCCATTGTCACAGGAATTTTGAACTTGCTGGTTGGCACATAGCACTGGTCTAGACACTGTACAAAAGCAAGGCCAAGGTGAACCATGAGTCAACGAGGAAAACAAATCCCCATCTATAAAAGGAAAAAGATAATACTTTAAAAATAATAAAGTCAGAATACATGCATTTCTTTCCTTTGGTTGCCTAATTTTTAAGTAAATATTTCATTCAACATAATGAAAATTAATATTACTTTAAATGCCAAAGTGAAGTTCAACAGATACAAATAGAGTAAAAACAGAAATAAATTTAGAACTAATATTTGAATATAAAACAGTATATATTTCTGAAAATTTTTGCAAAGTACTTAGAACAACCTCAGTTAAAGGAACCCCAATATAAATATTTCTGGAGATCAATTTATAAATGGGCTTTTTCAAATAGTGTAAAAAATTATTCCCTAAAAAATTCTCACACACCATTTAGTTACATGATCCAAAGCGCAAGTTTTGCCTTCTTGGTCAGGCAGACCTTGACCCACTTATTTAAAATACATTCATATCCCTTCTCCCAGACTCCCCATGTTCCTTTCACAGTATTAGTTCTTCCACAAAACATACCATTTTCAAAGAGCCACATAATGTATCCATATTTTGTCTGTCATCTTCCTCCTTTATCTAGACCATAAGCTCCATGAAGTCAGAATTTCTGTCTATTTTCTTCACTGCTAAATATCTGCCCCCCACAAGGCTGTCAGTTTGCTGCACTGTAGGGGCTTGTGTGTTGCGATGAGGCAGAATGCTATGCTACCGGTATCTCAGATATCAGCAGGGTTACCCATGGTGGACAGGTTTTAGCTGAGCTTCCAGACTAAGACAGACTAGGGAAGAGGCACTGGCAAACCACTCCTGAAACAACAAGCCATTGAATACCCTATGAATAGCAAAGAAACACTATCAGATATAGTGCTGGAAAATGAGACCCCCAACTTGGAAGGCACTCAAAAGACTACTGGGAAAGAGTTGCCTCCTCAAAGTAGAGTCTATCATGATGATGGAAATGGAGTGAAGCCCCAGGGACCTCCATTTGCTGATGTGGCATGACTCAAAATGAGGAGAAACAGCTGTAAACATCCATTAGTAATTGGAACATGGAATGTACGTAGTATGAATCTAGGAAAATTAGAAATCGTTAAAAGAGAAATGTAGTACATAAACATTGCCATTTTTGGCATCAGTGAGCTAAAATGGACCAGCATGGGTGATTCTGAGTCAGATAATCATATGGTATAATATGCTGGGAATGAAAAACTAAAGAGAAATGGGGTTGTATTCATCATCAAAAAAGGCATTTCAAGATGTGTCCTGAAATACAATGTTATCAGTGATAGAAAAATATCCATACACCTACAAGGAAGGCCAGTTAATATGACTATTATTCAAATTTATGCACCCACCAGTAAGGCCACAAATAAAGAAAGGGAAGATTTCTACCAGTTTCTGCAATCTGAAATAGATCAAACATGCAATCAAGACATACTGATAATCACTGGTGACTGGAATGCAAAGGTTGGAAACAAACAAGAAGGCTCAGAAGTTGGAAAATATGATCTTGGTGACAGAAACAAAGCTGGAGATTGCATGATAGACTTTTGTCAGACGAATAATGTTTTCATTGCAAATATATTTTTTCAACAACATGAATGGAGAGTATACACATGGACTTCACCAGATGGAACATACAGGAATCAAATTGACTCCATGTGTGGAAAGAGACAATGGAAAAGCTCTGTAACAAATGTCAAAACAAGGCCAGGTGCTGACTGTGCATCAGACCATCAAGTTATCATATGCAAGTTCAAACTGAAGGTGAAGAAAATTAGAACCAGTGTATGAGAGCCACAGTATGACCTTGAGTATATCCCACCTGAGTTCAGAGACCACCTCAAGAATAGGTTTAATTCATTAGACACAAATGATAAGAGACCAGATGAGTTGTGGCATGACATGAAAGATATCATTCAAGAAGGAAGCAAAAAGTAATTAAAAAGACAAGAAAAAAAGAAAAGACCAAATTACATGTCAAAAGAGATGCTGGAACTTGCCCTTGAATGTCAAGCAGCTAAAGTAAAAGGAAGACATGATGAAGTTAAGGAACTAAACAGAAGATTTCAAAAGGCAGCTTGAGAAGACAAAAACAAATATTATAATGACATGTGCAAAGAGCTGGAGGCAGAAAACCAAAAGGGAAGAACAAGCTCTGTGTTTCTCAAGCTTAAGGAAGTGATGAAAAAGTTCAAGCCTCGAGTGGCAATAGTGAAAGATTCTACAGGGAAAATATTAAATGATGCAGGAAACATCAAAAGAAGATGGAAGGAACACACAAAGTTGTTATATAAAAAAGAGTTGGTAGATGACCAACCATTTCAAGAAGTTGCATATGAAGGGGAAACAATGATATTGAAGGACAAAGTGGAAACTGCCTTGAAAGGACTGACAAAATACAAGGCTCCAGGAATTGATGGGATACCAATAGAGATGTTTCAACAAACAGATGCAGCACTGGAGGTGTTAACATGTTTATGCCAGCAGATTTGGAAAACAGCTACTTGGCCAACTGACTAGAAAAGACCCATATTTGTGGCTATTTCCAAAAAAGGGTATCCAACTGAATGTGGAAACTACGGGACAATATCATTAATATCACACACAAGCAAAATTTTACTAATGATCATTCAAAAGCGACTGCAGGAGTATGTAGACACGAATTACTGGAAAATCAAGCGGGATTCAGAAGAGGGCGGGGAACCAGGGACATCATTGCTGATGTCAGGTTGATATTAACTGAAATCAGAGAATATCAGAAGATGTCTATCTATGTTTTATTGACTATGCAAAGGCATTTGACTGTGTGGATCATCACAAATTATGGATAACACTTCGGAAAATGGGAATACCAGAGCACCTAATTATACTCATGAGTAATCTGTACATGAACCAGGAGGCAGTTGTTCGAATAGAACAAGGAAACACTGAGTGGTTTAAAGTTGAGAAAGGTGTGCATCAGGGCTGTATACTTTCACCCTATCTTTTCAATTTATACACTGAGCAAGTAATCTGAGAAGCTGGACTTTATGAGGAAGAATGCTGCATCAGGATTGGAGGAAGACTCATTAACAGCCTGTGTTATGCAGATGACACCACTCTGCTTGCTGAAAATGAAGAGGATTTAAAGCATTTACTGATGAAGATCAGGACCTTCAATATGGGTTCAATATGGGTTAAGACTAAACATTAACAAAACAAAAATCCTTAAGACTGGGTCAGCACACAACTTCACGATAAATGGAGAAAAGATTGAGGTTGTCCAAGATTTTGCTTTGCTTGGCTCTATAATCAACACCTGTGGAAGCAGCAGTCAAGAAATCAAAAGATGCATTGCTCTAGGAAAAACTGTGGCAAAAGATCTCTTTAGAGTATTGAAAAGCAAAGATGCCACATTGAAGACGAAGGTGTGTCTGACTCTTGCGATCGTATTTTCAGTCACATCATATGGTTGTGAAAGCTGGACATTGAACAAGGGAGACAGAAAAAAATTGATACTTTTGAATTGTGGTGCTGGAGACATCTATTAAATATACCATGGACTGCCAAAAGAACCAACAAATCTGTCCTAGAAGAAGTACAACCAGAGTGCTCCTTGGGAGCAAGAATGGCCAGACTGCATCTTACATATTTCAGACATGTAGTGAGGAGAGATCAATCCCTAGAGAAAGACATCATGTTTGGGAGAGTGGCAGGTCAATGCGAAAGAGGAAAACCCTCCACCAGATGGATTAAAACAGTGTCTGCAACAGTGGGCTTACACATAAATAAGATCATGTGCCTGGCACAGAATTGGGAAGTGTTTCTATCTGCTGTACATAGGACTGGACTCAAGGGCATCTAACAACAACAGCAACAACAACAAATATCTGCCATCCAGAATAGTGCCTATACCCTGATAAGCACTTCAGTGTACATTGGCTAGACAAAAACACTAGTAACTAATTACTCTGTCCAATTGGATTTTGATACCCAGAACATCTCATTTTTATGTAAAGTAAATATGTTATAAAGCAGTGAATCAGCATCTTTGGACGGTTTGTTAGAGTACAGATTGTTGGACACCACCCTTAAATATTCTGGTTCTGGAACTCTGGGGTGAACCCTGAGGATATGCTTTACTTACAAGTTCCCAGATCCTGCTGTTGCTGATAGCAGAGAATGCATAACTGAAAAAAATGTTGCTTTACAGAATCCCAAACTCAATTGCATCATGAAATGTTGGGAATGATCATGAATTTTTAGCGACTGACCTTAGCTCACAGCTTGCTACATGTGTCATATGAGGGGACCTCTCCCAACAAAATCCCAGAACTTATTTATAAAAAAAGCATGTGTTCTTTTTACATGTTCAAGCTCTAGTCACTGTTCATTTGAAGCATTGTCCATTTGAAGCACTACCCTTGTTGAGACCTATTTTTCACTGCTCAAAACAGGTTTTGAACTCCTCAATTGTGACAACTTTTAGTGCTTCTGTCAGTTTTTGTTTTACCTCCTCTACATTGGCAAAACATTTCTCTTTGAGCACTTTTTTCATAGGGAAACAAAAGTCTCACAGGGTGAGATGGGGTGAATAGGGATGGTGAAGAACAAAGAACATGCTGTTTTTAGTCAAAACCTGCTGAAGACTCAGTGTGGTGTGGGCAGATGCATTGTCATGGTGGAAGAACCAGCCACCTGTTTGCCAAAACTCTGGAGGTTTCTTCCTGAAATCATGATATACTTTTCTCAAAACTTCCAGTTAATAAAAACTTGGGTTGACCATTTGACCTGGAGGAACAAACTAGAATGCACCATCCCTCACACCTCAAAGTAAACAGATGGTCATCCAGGGTCAGTTGGTACACCCCTGTAATCCCAGCAACTTGGGAAGTGGAGGCAGGAGGACTGCGAGTTTGAGGCCAGAGATCACCTGTATAATTTAGCAAAACCCTGACTCAAAATAAAAAATAAAACATAGGCTGTAGGTGCAGCCCAGTGGTAGAGCACTTGCAAAGTACACACAAGGCCTTGGGTTCAACCCCAAGTAATGCCCCCCAAACCCCCCAAAGAAAGAAAGAAATGAAAAAAAAAGAAACAGATGATTGTTGTTTTCACATTTATTTCTGGTTTTTGTTGTTGCTGTTGGGCCGCTCTTTGTAGTATAATTAGCTTGCAGGAACAAATGTAGTGGAGCCTGGATTGGTACTTAGTAAGTGGTTTCCTTGACTTCCTGTTAGTTGAGAGGAGTGGGCAGTCTGTGGGCAGTCATCTCATTCAGGTGTATTAAATATGGTCCTTCACAGTGACAGGAGACTTTCACAGGTATGCCTTGGCACTCCCCAGTTCCTTCGTAAACTTCATGTATGAATGAAATTTCCCATTGGAAGCCTGGTGAGGCTTCTCATTTGGGGGAACCTTAAAAAAGAATCTATAATACTGAGAGAGGTTTAGCTCAGTTGGTAGAGTGCTGTTCCCCACTCTCTGAGGCCCTGGGTTTGATCCCCAGCACGAGAAAACAGAGAAGGATGTGGCAATCCACTCCCAAAGCAATCCCAAAACAATCAGCCATAGAAAACCCTATGAAGGTCATTATGAGTCATCAGATTCCATGGCACCTAACAACAATGCTGAGAGAGAGGGGAGGAGGAAGAGAAAGCAAAGCATTCCATACTGAGGTAGTAAGTATGCCTTTCTTTGGTAACTTTCTTCTTGAAAATTCTTCACAAACATTAACTAATGCCTTAGGCAATCCTTGGAGGCAACTTATACTTCCTGTACTTTGTTCTTTCAGTGGTTGAAGACAGAGGTTTGGCTTCTATCACATTTTTTGTGGCCTGTCCTCTCTTTTTTGGTCTATTTATATACTGGAAAAGAGATGGGAATTGGACATTAAAAGTCAGATTCTCTTGCTACTTAGCAACCTCTTAGGGCAGGTTATTTCCTGCTTCAATTATTTCTAACAATCCTATTTTTCAAGTGCAATGATTAGTTACTAAGGCAATGATCTTAAGGACTCTGACTGTTTATCATTCAGTAGGGGTAAACTTATAGTAAAACAGAGGTCCTGCTCAATGGACATTCTTCTGTGTAATGAAATAACAATATATGAGATAAAAAATTATTAAAATAAACACAATTCTGTTGACCTAGAAATATTTTCAGTAAATATTTTTCAGTAAATTATTTTATTTTATTATTTGGTAAATTATTTTATATTATATTTTATTTCAGTAATATGTTCAGTGCTCTCTGTATTCAGAGTATTGGGTTAAATTCATTTTGTTGCTCCCATGTCCTTATTTTGGGTTTAGCTCAGTTGGTAGAGTGCCATGCTGCACTCTCTCAGGACCCAAGTTCAATCCCCAGCAGTATAAAATAGGAGAAGGATGTGGCAATCCACTCCCAAGGCAATCCTGAAACAATCAGCCATTGTAAACCCTATAAGTGTTGCTATGAGTAGGACACAAGTCAACAGCACCTAACAACATGTTCTTATTTTAAGGAGGCAAGCAGTCCATTACAGAAAGAATACCTTTTATTAGATGAAAAAGCACATGTACAGCAACTCAAGGATTAGGCTGAATGTTTCTTTCATTCCTAATCCTATCTTGATCACAAAGGAAGAGTAGCCTCTATTGCCTACTTCCTCCCTCATTTTCTGACTATTTGTTGAGCGCCTACTATGGACTGGGAACTTGCCTAGTAGTTAGGAGTAGAGCAATGAACAGAACAAAATGTTTTAGCCTCATGGACTTAGATGATCACAGAGAATAATCAAAAAAGAAACTCCACTTGTGTATCTGAATTAAGTGCTGATAAATGCAGAATGATTTGTCAAGACAGGACTCTCAAATAAGCAGATACTTTCACAAGTCCAAAAAGTAGTGAGGGAGTGGACTTCTTGGGTATTTGTGAGAAGAGCACTCCGGGCAAAGGAAGCATAGGTGCCAGTGCCCTGAGGAGGAGCATGGTTGGTCTATTCCAAGTGCAATAGGCAGTGATGAGTGAAAGCAAAGCGAGGAGTAGAGTGGTACTAAACAAAGGCACAGAGGTACAAGAGCACACAGAAAAATACAGATCAGGGTTCCTTGATTTTTCATCTTCCCCCAGCCCATAGGAGGGTTAGCACAGGTAGGAGATTCAAAGAATAGATGTTTGAATTTTACAAGATATAGTTCATAATTCAGTGGAAATTTTCTTTAGAAATAATTACAGGTTGAATATAGAGATTGTTTCTAATTTGTATTATTTTATGAAAGTATTAGAAATCTAAGACCTCAAGCTTCATTTCTTATTTAATGCAAAAGAGTTCTTGCTGCACCTTTAGGGATTGTGCCCCTTGGTGGAAATCATAGTGAGAGTTTGTGTTTAGAATGGAGCTCTTTTTGTGCCTCTCCATCATAGCCTCTTAGGATTCCCACTCTACGTGCACTGAGACTGAATCTGAGCACACATTACACCATGTAAACAGTAATTTAGGAATTTAGTGTCGGGTTGAGTCCTTTGTTAGCAATAAATTTTAAAATGAACTAATTTTCTGTTGACCACTATGATTAGAATAATCACCCCGTTGGGATGTATGTATAGCAGAGATAAATGGAATTAAGCCCCAAAAGCTGATCATTCTACTTTCTTCTATGAACAGTTAATGTTTATATCCCAGGAGGACCATAGTCTGAACGTGCACTAGAATTTTCCTTCCTGACCTTTAGAAGATTTAAGCTGGACTAGGCGTGTTGGTTTGCAATAAATAGTGACATAAATCAGGAATCTTGTCAGCCTAATTTTGATTGCTTGCAAGAATTAAAGTCATTGGATATATTTTTACAGTTTTCTATTTCCTATGTCTTCTAATGTGTTTTCCTTACACAAGAAGAAACATGATTGGATTTTACTTATGAGTAATTTACTTGCAAATGTATTTTCATTATATTCTCACAGGCTGTCTTGAGATTTGAGGGCTTTTTATCACAAATTTTATAATCATGTGCCAGACTTATAAATGGAGAACCTTGGTTGGATTTAGGAAGTAGGAAGGAGGACCCGACTTGCCTAACTATGACCTAGACAGTGATAGATAACTTGCTCGTGGTATGAGGTAGTGGAGTCTCCTTTGAAAAGGGGATTTGAGAGCTTTTTCCTCCCAAAGGTAAAGGTGACCATCTGTCCCAATTCATCCATCTATCCATCCATCTAGCCATTCATCTATACATCCTCTCTCATACCATTCCTCTTATAACTAACACAAATCATAGGCTATAGCTCCTGGACCTAGGAAACAATTCCACATAGGGAGGAATCTGCAGCTGATCAATAGAGCTGACCACTGGTGACAACTTGGTGGAAATGGAAGGGGAGAGGTGAGGCTAATGCATGTCCTCACTTAGGAAGGTGACTGCATATTTCTCAGTGGTCTCCTTCCATGCCTGTTCTCAGATCTGCTCTTGATTTGCCTCCATGCTCATGTATATCACTTCCTCCCAGCAATCGCCTCACGTGAGGAACAGATATCTTACCAACATTCAGAGACTGTCAGACATCTCTCTCAATACACAAGGCTGAACAAACATACATGCACAAATAATGTGATAAAGTTATTTACCTTTGTATTTATATCTCCATCTCATTGCAAAATGGATTTGGAGCAGATTAGGAAATGCCAGTGGAACAATAGAACAGACTATTGCATGTCCAGAGACAAGCAGAATGAAACCGATCATGCTTAGTGTTATCAAGAGTATACCTTATATCTGGATATGGCATACTAAAGGTTTATAAGGTTATTTTGGAATACTTCTAAATTCCAGAAATGGCTATTGTGTTACCCAAGAGAATAAATACCATGTTTTAAGCAAAAAGAAAAAGGAAAGAAGAAAAGAAAAAAGAAGTCTCACTTAGGGAAAGAGGATAAAAACATTTTATAGTGATGATTCCAGGACAAAGTTGCTTAAGCCCTCCTTTCACTCCCTGGTCTACATTCCTTTTCAGCTCCCTCACCATCCAAGAGCTACACCTTTTATTCTGTAATATTGGTCAAGAAAAGTTTTTCCATGTGATTATATGTCAAGCTTTTACAGTCCATATATCATGCATCCTGGTGTGTTCTGACATAACATGATTGAAGTCATGTAGAATGCTTGTCATGGTCAACTCATCCATGGCCACTGTTGCTTTGGACATCATCATTATCACTGTGTGCCCAGCCTGGGATTCAGTGAGGCCTCGCAGTTTTATGCTTATCCAGCTGATCATTGTTTTTGTCTACTTTGTCCAGATTCAGTTGACATCTCTACTTAATAATCTGTCACTTATGATAACTTTATACTAATTAATTCACATTTTCCTACTCAGTAGCTATGGCATATCCCAGTGCCAAGATTATTTTAAATTATTTTGGGGGAGGCTGGGATTTGGTAGAGCACCGCTCTGCAGTCTCTGAGGTCCCGAGTTTGATTCCCAGCATGGCAAAAATGGGAGAAGGACATGGCAACCCATTCCCAAGGCAATCCCAAAACAACCTGCCATTGAAAACCCTATGAGGGTCGCTATGAGTCAGACCCAACTCGATGGAACCTAACAACAACAACAACATTTGACTCTGTGTTGGAAAATATAGAATGTAAATTTGTACGATATCTTAAAAGGGAATATATTTGAAGATCTAACTCCATTGCTTCATTCCAGCTAATGTTTAGGTCATTGCTTTTCTATGTGATGCAAATTGTCACTTAATCTCTGGTCACTGTCTTTTCCTTTGGGGCTGTCTCACTTTAAATTCAAAATCAGAGTTCGCAAGGGCCCTTGGTACTTCCCCATTACCCTGGACCATTCAGTCTCTCTTATTCTTAGACTAATATTTCACACATTTCCTGTCTATAATCTCCAGCACATATTACCCTCAGCTGATGAATTTGGTTTCTTTTTCACTGAAAAATGCAAACAATCACAATATGCCATTCATACTCTCACCACTCTATCTTCCCACTTACCTGCGTCTGGACCATGTTTTTGCTCTTCCCTTTTGTGCTCTAGAGCTCCTTCCTTGTCACTTCCTCAAATTTCATGTATGATCACTTTTCTTGCACTTTAACAAATTGTTGCTATCAACATGCAAACATACTATAAAATCTTCCACTTGCAAAACCTCCCCCTTGTAATCCTATCTCCGTTCAACTACCACTTTATTTCTCATTTCCCTTTTTATAGGAAAACTTCACTATTCATTATATATACACAGTGCCTTTATATCTCTCCTTTCCTTTTCTCTGGAATGTTCTCTGGCCAGGCTTCTGTTTTCGCCACTCCATGAAACTAACCCTTCTAAGGTGGCTAACGATCTCATTTTCACATCCAAGGGCCAATTCTCAGTCTCTTCTTTCAGCATCATTTCAGTCAGTTGATTCTTCCTTCTTCTTTGGGACACTTTTTTCCTTTGCCTTCACTTTCCAGTTTTATTTCCTTTTGCCTCACTGGACATCTGTTCTCAGTAATTTCCTCATTTCCTTCACTTCCAAATACTGTAGCACCACAGGGCTTATCCACAGACCTCTCCGAGCCTCTAAGTGATTTTTCTCTCTATCTCTGTGAGGATCTCATTTAGGCTCATGGCTTTAAATATCATCTTGTACAGAGTCTTCCTTGGCATTTATGTCTTCAACTTGGACTTCTCTCCCAAACTCCTGACTTATATCCAACAGTCCCTATTGTACCTCCTATCGGATATGTAGAATTTAGTATGTCCAGAACAAAATGTCTGATTCCCACCATCCCAACCTGCTCTTTCTGAACTTTTTTCCCATCTAGTAATTACTAAGCCCATTTTTGCCCCAGTTTTTCAGATAAAAAATCTTGGCTTTTATAGACTTTTGTTGCTCTTAATACATTTAATCTGTCATAAATTCCACTGGCTCTTTCTTCAAAATACATTTACTCTTTCATCCTCCATCACTATCACTATAAGTCAAGTCACTATTACTTCATGTCAGAGAATTTTTTAAAGTAGTTGATCCTTTTGTATTTCTACAGCAATTATGAGAGTTTTTATAAATCTTAAGCAATATTTGCCTGCAGCCATACCACTGTGGTATCTGATCCTGTCAGATCTCAGAAGCTAAGCAGGGTGGGGCCTGGTTAGTACTTTGCTGGGAGACTACCTGGGAACACCATGTGCTGTAAGCTTGCGAGAAAGACCTGACAACTCACTCCCCCAAAACAATCAGCCACGGAAAACCCTATGAATAACAGAGAAGCACTAACAATACTGTTTCGCCTGTTGTATATAGGGTCTCTATGACTAAATCCATGGCACCTAACAAGAACAACAAACAATATTTGCTTTTATCCACCATTTTTATTTTAGTCAATCTAGTAGATAAGAAGTAGTATCTCATTGTCATTTTAACATTAATTTCTATGATCATGAATTATACTGACCATCAGGTTTAATTGCAACTTGTTCTTGCCTGTGATGCCCTCCAAATACTATTGATCTATACTGGTGTTTTTTATAACCCTTATTACCTTCTAACATGATACAAAATTTACTTATTGCATTTATTGCACATTTATCTGACAATTGTTTTCACCAAGTAGAATGTCACCAGTTGGTGAATGTCACCAGTGAATTTTTCCCTGTCTTGCTTGTTGATATATCCTATAGAACCTGGAGTAGAATCTGGCATTTATTTGGTATTAGATGCATATTTATTGGAAGAATGAATGATCAATGGCCCTTTATTACTAGGAGCACTAATGCTGAGAATGAGAAATTAGTGAAAGGACTCATACAAAGGAAGTATGATTTCTGTGTCTCCCATAGGCGGAGTCTAGTGTCTCCACAGTATGAGTGGTGGCTGTAGCAGAGACATTTATAGCTATGTGTGCTCAGCCATATGGTGATTTTTACTTGGAGAATTTGACAGAAATGAAATATGCCATAAGCCTGGCAAAGAATTCAACTAAAGCAGAAGAGCTTTTAGGGGAGGAGGATTTATATATATATATATGCAGGGCAGTCTGGGGTTTAGCTCAGTTGGTAGAGTGCTTGTTCTGCATGCTCTGAAGCCCTGAGTTTGATCCCTGGCACCACAAAAATTGGAGAAGGACCTGGAAGCCCATTCCTGAAACAATCAGCTATTGAAAACACTATGAACAGCACAGAAGTGCTTCATTCTCTTATACATAGAGTTGCTATGAGTTGGACCTGACTGGATGGTACCTAACAACAACAATATAAACAGGGCAATACCTCTGCAGGGAAAAAAATAACAGTGGTAAAGTGTAAGATAGAATACTAGATATTATACTAACTGTGTCAAATAAAGGCCAAATAAGACCTAATAGCTGCCTTGAAGAATTTGGGTTCCCTTACTTCAATTCCATCCACTTCTCTGTGAATATAATTTAAACATACCCCTCCCCTGCCAAGATATTGTCATAGTCTCTTTGTTCTCTGTTAACTCCATATTCATTAACAGAGCATTTAGGATCTTTCACAATTTGGACTCCACCTAATCTCTTCAGTTTCTGTTCTTATAGTTTTCCCTTATTTCTCTCATCTTCCAGGATTACAAGAAGGAAGGTTCCAGATTATAGGCTCTTTCTTACATAGCCTTTTCTTTTCAGGTCTACTTGTCTTTTCTCTTGCTCTGTTGGCATAAAAATTTACCATTCTCCACTATACATTTACACGCATATCCATACACATTTATTCTTCTGTATTTAGTAAAATCCTACTGGTTTTACCAGACCTGATTCAAGTGTCAGTGTTCCATGCAACATTCTTCTGTTATTTAAGTGGAATGAATTTCTTCCCTTCCTGTCCTATTATGATATTTAATAGTAGCCTCTTGGGATTGTTGTTTTATTTATGCATACTCCATCAAATATTAAGTCTGAGTCCAGTGTAAGGTTTTTCTCATTATTTTGCCTAGCAGTCCCATGACTCTGCTTGTTGGATTTGTATTGAATTGAAATAAAATAAAACTAAATGGAAAATGATCATCCCTCTTGATTTATATGTAGAAGATGTTGAATAGATTCTTAAAAATTTAACTACAATGATAATGAAATACATTTTGACACATAGTGATTTGTATTAACAATGATATTTATTCAAGTTCAGTTATACTAGATCAATTTTCAAAAGGCCAAAGTAAAAGAAATAGAGGGAGAGAAAGAATAACTTCAATATTATGGATACATTTCTTGCGATTGTTCTCAGTGAATGCAGTCTTAAGGGAGGACAAGAGAAGAGAGGTATGGATTTGTTCTCATAATCTCAGTTCCTGTTGGTCATCTTGATGTGGGGATGGGGGATTCCAGTATTTAAAGATATGTATTTTTCATATGATATAGCCTCTGAAAAGAAAGTTTATTTAGTATACCATCTGTCCCAGATAGTGAGTGCAAGTTACCGCTCTTGGACACCTTCTGAGATGGTATGTCTCTCCCCACTATCAAGCCTTTATAATAGGTTTTCAAGGACAATTTTGACTCTACATAATTTTTCTTCATTTGCAGGCTTCTGAACCCAGATTCCACCCAAAATATCACTCCATAGTAATGCATAGGCACCATGGTACTAAGTGCATGTCCTATTTCTATTGGCATATATAACTTAGTGGTCTCTCTAATCACAGAAAGATAAATACCCTATGACATCACTTATATGTGGAAGCTAAAAAAGTTGATCTTAGAAATAGTAGAAAGGTAAGGTAGAAAGAAAAGTATAGGATGTGGAAAGGGACGATATTGATCAAAAGGTGTGAAGTTTCAGTTAGACTAAAGAAATACGTTTTAGTGATCTGTTACACTGTGTGATGACCACAATACAATACCATACATTTCAAAATGACTAATATAGATTTTTAATGTTGTCACCACAAAAAGTCCTGAATTAGTGAGGTGGTAGCCATGTTAATTAGCTTAAACTCTTACTTTCATGTGTACATAAATCAAAACCTCATGTTGTACCCCATGAATACACACAATTATTATTTGCCAGTTAAAAGTAAATAGAAGGCATGGATGAGTAGGATGACAAAGATAGGACTTATGCAAAATGAGTATCTAGAAATATTCAATCATTGTAATTATTCTAGTTGTGGTGAATAAGGTAGATAATGTCTTAATAAAGATTTCTAAAGGAATAGTGATTTCTTGCACAGAAAATGGTATACAGCTGTTTTTCTTCGCTGAGAACAAAGCAACAGGAAATGCTTAAAATGTAGCATGAAAGATTTATCTTGGATACAGAAAAGATTTTCTGTTTCCCAGACACCGAGATGAGTTCTTGAGAGAAGTTATAGAATCCCCTAATGTGGAAAGTTTCCTTTTTAACCTCATTCTCCCTTGAATAGTTTTCTTTTAACCTCATTCTCTCATTTTTCAAAATATATTATGGCATTTTATGAACTGTTAAGGGAAGTGTCTCAAAATAAAGATTCTGTCATCAAATGCACTTCAGAGCCACTGGTTTTAACAAAGTTATACAGATTTTTTTTTTTTTAATACCAAAGGGCTTCACAGGGCTTTCCTGTGCTCTGTGCTTTGTGAGATCCTAGTGGAGGCAGGAGAATGGATAGTGAAAGCATTTCTAAAACTTCCTTGATCATGGAACCTATTTTTTAAAGGGCTTCTTTTAGAATTGGTGCTCTATGTCATTTTTTAAAAAACATGTTGTCCTAGATTTTGAAGATGGTAGATAAATTAGTAAACTTTGGAACAATGTTTACAAAATTTCTCACTTGCATATTCCCACTTCCAAAACAAAACAAACAAAACCCCACACAAATATCCTTTTAAAAAAACTGTCTAAAATTCCTTTACTACCATTTATTTTATACTTTTATATAAAAAATGTTTTCTACAGAGACACAGTAGACTGACAACAATATGTATTGAGGATCTGAAACTGATGGGACTTCAATCTTTATTCTGGTTTCTGAATATATTATTTTTATACCAATGGTAGAGTAATAAGCTGTATTATGATCTTACAGGTTTGTTTTGCTGTGGTGATGAGTGTGGTTCTGAAGGCTTATAAAGTGTGAGGCAACTGCAAGGCTATGATTTGGGAGGAGAATTATACCTAGAAGGCTTACCCGCTATGGTATGACATGAGAGCTTCTTCACATAAAGCCAAAGTATCACTTAGGTACCTCTTCACATACTTGTTCCTCCTGAAGTAAGCTTTCAAGCTTTCAAATGACTCTTTTGGGGACTACCTAAACTTAATTGGAAATATATACTGGGGAGAAGTTATCCCTGCATCTGCCTAACTGTTAATTTGAAATGAGGCAAGAAAAATATAAATAGAAGGGACATGCAGAAAGGAACCCACAAAATTAAGTGGTATATTGTCTGTGTGGTGACTTATTTGAAAGTTGTGTTGAATATTAAGTGAGAATCAGTTCACTTTAAAGTGCACTTTAGAGGTGAGTAGTTAGTAGCTGAAGCACCAAATTAGAAACCTGTGTTCCTTAGGGATATATAGTGGACTAGAGACTTCAGATTAAACAATACCAGTGTTTACATATGTGCAATTGTTTCTCAATGTCTTCAGGGAATTTGTTCCAGGATCACCCTTGAATAGAAAAATCCACAGATGCTCAAGTTCTTTATATGAAATGACATAGTACTGTATTTGCATATTACCTATACATATCCCACTGTAGACTTTAAATCATCTCTAGATTATTTTTAATATCTAATATAATGTAAATGCTATGAAAATAGTTGTTATACTGTATTGTTTATGGAATAATGACCAAAAATTTGATATATGTTCAGTATAGATGCAATCTTTTCAGATATTTTGATTGATGGTTGGTTATGGAAGGCCAATGAACATATGAGAGGAAGAATGAGAAAGAGAGATAAAGAGAAAGAAAGTGACTGATTTTGAGGAACTAGGATATATAATTATTAGGTTTGGAAAGTTTGAAATCTGTAGGGAAGACTAGATACTCAGATGGCCCAAGGTTCCATGTTGTAGTCTTGAGGCAGAATTTCTTCTTTCCTGGTCTTTCCTGTTAAGGTCTTCAGCTGATAGAATGAGTCCCACCTATTATAGAGGGTAATCTCTTAGTTAGCATCTACTGACTGTAAATTTCACTAAAAGAAAAAATCTTCGTAGCAGCATCTAGGTTGGTGTTTGAAAAAACAACTGGACTGGCCCAGTCAAGTTGACACTTAAGATTAACTTGCATTTAACACTTAACAAGCACTTGCAATAGAATTGTCATAATCCATACCACCAGTTTGCTCTTCTCTGTGAGGGTTGTCTAATAATCTTATATAGTTGAAAAGGCACCATTGCCCTCAAAAAGGTCCAACTCTAGCAAGCCTGGCAGTTTTCTGGAGCCAGAACCTGAGCTCTGTTTTATGATGTGTCTCCTACCTACAGGGGACAGATCTGACTAGAAGGTGAGTTAATGCCTCAGAGTGTTAGTTGCTCTCCTCAAAGTGAGTATGTCATGTAAGATTCTTGCAACAGAGCCTGAAGACAGAGTGGGGACTTCCTGACCTTGCAAGAGCAGGTGATATAATACTCTTTTTGTGTCTACTTGCTGATAAATGTTTCATTCCAGCAGAATTTTGAAAATACTTCTTTTCATTGTTTTATCCCATCTTGTTCTTAGTAACAGAGACCACAGATTTCACAGAGACTCTGGTCCTTTTTCAATGGCCAAACTGTCTTCACTTAGTTCACAACAGGAGGACTTTGAAATTCTCCATTAAAAAGTGATCCACTGGGAGGAGCACTGAGATTTCCTTTCTAGTCTAGTCAACTATAGTTCTGTTTAATTTAGGGCACGTTCATCAGACTACTGGCTCTTATAGATTTACGTCCTAACTGTAGGTTACATGTCTTCCCATAAGAATAATCGAATACCAAGAGGTGTGGTTGTTAGCAGTTTTACCTACTCCTTTCCACACCTTTTTTCCCCCTCCCATGTGAAAGTCTTAACATTCTTAAAGAAATTTTTCAGGAAGGAAATAACTGAAAGTAATTAATGTGTTGGGTTTTCAGTTTTTACTATAATTTTAACCCTCATCTATACCCTTAACGGATACAGACTGGTGCCATTTGAGGAAAGCAATCCTTTTAAGGAAGCATTTTCCATGTTATGAAATAGTGAAAATAGGTGTATGAATGTCTCAATTCAGAAAAATATAGATATCAAACCATTTTAAAACACAAGACCTTTTCTATATTTCTCAGTCTATTAACATTTTCCTTTTAGGCTATGGAAGTAGGTGTTTATCCAGTTAAAAGTAGAGAAGGACTATTCAATCAAGTTTTCTCTGAAAATAGCTTTCACAGCTACCTTTTAAGAAGCTAAGTAATTCATCATGCTTTATCACCATGTACTCACAAGTAGGAAAGTGGATCTTGTCCAGAGAGATAAACCATATTTTAAATTTGAAAATATTATGCTTTTGGATGAATACATTGATTGGTAACAAGAACAAACTACACTATTGATAGTGTCTACTCCAAAAGCTCTGTTACATAAATAAATCTCTTACAGCTTTTCTAACTGCTAAGATGATACTTACTTAGAATTATGTCTCTCTTCATATAATGTGGCCTTGAAATAAGCCAGAAATCTCCCTGGACAGTTATTTGCTAAAGCATGGGGAGTTCTCATATGCCTTAAATGTTACTCTCAACTACTTGCATCTTCACTAAGGAATGAAAGAATTTCAACTCTTTTTGTTGGTGAATAAAGGTATCATTTTTACATGTCAAAATTTAATGACAGAAATGAAGCCATACTTTGAGTTCAAGTGACTGAAATTTTTGGTGACAAATGTTTTCCCTAAAGCAGTACTAAGCAATGGTAGAAGATTGCTTGTACCAGGCATGTACATTTCCATAGGAACGAAGCTATTAGTGCATGTATCTAATTTACACAGATATGTGTTAGCTACCCTCTCATTTTCTCTACCTTTGGTTTTTCTATTTCCTCAAAGCTCACTTCACTAAAGCTTCACTAGCAGGTTTAAGCATTCTTCACCCCAGACCTTACCTGACTCTCTCTTCAGCCTCGAGGCCAACCAGCCAGAGGGTGTGGTGAATGAGTAGCTAACTGGGACTTCTAAGAAGCTGAGTTGTCAGGCTCTGCCCTCTTTCTTTCCACTCTGGATTGGCTCTAGATTTTGCTTAGGTTTTCTCTCCCTGCTCCTCATGGTTGCCTGGTCTTGTGCTCATCCCCAAGCTACAGCCTACCCTGAAGCCGGGGGGCGGGGGGGGGGGGTTTGAAGGAGATCCTGGTATATCATTCAATCTCCTACTTGATTATTTGCTTACCTAACTGGCTTTGGTCCTGCCAAATATAAACACATCTCTCTTAAGAGCAATACTACCATTTAGATTTTCCATCCCCTTCCACTGGAATATGCAGCATTGAATGTTCCAAACGTGGCCAGAGCACTCAGCCACCCTCACTCATGTGTGCTTTGTGACTGGGTGGATGCCCCTCCTCACCTTTTCCTGGTCCCTCATACTCCCTCAGAAGCCCTGCTGCCAGTGGCAGTTAATCATACAGGTTAATATGTAGGGTGTTTAGGATGACATTAACATTTGAGCCAGGAACTTGGAGTAATGCAGATTGCCATTTTCCTTTTTCTTTTCTTCTTTCTTTCTTTTTTTTTTCATTTTGCAGTACTGGGGGTTGAACCCAAGGTCTTGTGCTTGCATGCTTTGCAAGTGCTGGACCACTGAGCTGCACCCCCAGCCTAGGTTTTTTTTTTTTTTTTTTTTTGGTTTTGTTTTTGAGACAGGGTCTCTCTAAATTACACAGACTGCCTCTGGTCTTGAACTTGCAATCCTCCTGCCTCTGCCTCCCATGCTGTTGGGATTACAGGCATGTGCCATCACGCTTGGCTCTGGATTGCCATTTTCAGTGTGTGGGATCCTCATCCAATCAGTTGAAGGCCTGAGTAGAACAGAAGGACCTGTCTCCCAAACAAAAGGGAATTCTCCAAAAAATGCCTCCCAATCTCATATGTACCATCAGCTCCCCTGTGTCTCAACCCCACTGGCTACACTGCAGATTTAGATTTGCTAGCCTCCATAAGCATGTGAGTCTATTCGGTAATAGATCCTATGACACACACACACACACACACACACACACACACACACACACACACACACACCCTGTTCTGTTACGTTGCTCTGGAGGATTTTGACTAATTCATTGCTTGTGTTGGAGGATGTATGTATACTGGACTCTGTGAACATACATGTATCCATGGTGGGAAAATGAAGCTTTGAGTTGACTTTTTATCAGATCCCTCAAAAGTGTTTTTTTTTTTTTCCTGCAGTCACAGGAGCGAGATGGCTATGATGCCATCTAACAAAAGACCCCAGGCCTTTGTAGTTGCCATTTCCTTTGCCTGGAATGCTCTTCCCACCACACCACCACCCCTGACAGCTATCTGGGTTAGTCCTGCATTTTGAATGAGGTCTATTCCCCTTTTCAAAGACGCTTCTCCCAACCACTGTCTAAAATCACACCTCTATTATCTGTCAGAATTTTACCTGGGTTGATATTTCCCCATAGCACTTATAAGTACCTGACATTTTATTATGCATATGTTAATTTATTAGTTATCTAGCTTTCTGTCAATATGTAAAGTATGTGGACTTTGCTTTGTTTACCACTGTGTCTCTGGTGCCAGGAAAGGGACATGCACTGACCAGATGGTTAGAAAATATTTATTGAATGAGTGAGTGAATGAATTTTATATATAGTGGTAGAATAAGTAACATAAGACTTGTGAGTTAATGTATTACTTAATTTGAGCAAAGTCAGAATTTAATAGCAACCATTATATGATGTTAATGAAAGATACAATTCCCTATAACAAATAGGCTTGCAGCTGTAGCACTGTGGTGTCCAATCCCATCAGATCTCGAAAGCTAAGCAGGGTCGGGCCTGGTTAGTACTTGGATGGGAGACCACCTGGGAATACCAGGTGCTGTAGGCTTGGGAGAAGGACCTGGCAACCCACTCCCCAAAACAATCAGCCATTGGAAAACCTATGAATAGTAGAGAAGCACTGACAACAGTTTCGCCTGTTGTATGCAGAGTCATTATGAGTTGGACACCAATTTGATGACACCTAACAACAACAACCACAATCCCAAGGGCTGGGATTTAGCTCAGTTGGTAGAGTGCTGCAGTCTCTGAGGTCCAGAGTTCAATTCCCAGCACCACAAAAATGGGAGAAGGGCCTGGCAATCCACTCCCAAGGCAAACAGTCAGCCATTGAAAACCCTATGAGGGTTGCTATGAGTCGGATACCAACTGGATGGCACCTAACAACAACAACAACAGCAACAATAATAGCAAATAGGTTACCAGGTTGAAAGATTATCAGACTGTATTACTGGGAAAATAACTTTTAAATTATAGAGTAAATAATTGTGTATTAAAGGGAAATATTATAGTTGTGATAACAAGTAGTGGAGTACATGTGGACTTAATGTTTAAGATTTTGGTCCCACCTAGCTGATTTCCAGCTGTGCTGTTGGTTCATGAAACCTCTGTGGTCACTGGGATGGGAATATTCTTGAGCCTTCTCTTCGTTTTCATATTGAGAAGAGCAGTTTCAAGGGAGCATTTGAATGCTTAATATTAAATAAGGCAAGAGAGATCTTAGTGTATAATTTTGGGGTTTAGCTCAGTTGATAGAGTACTTTCTCTGTGCTCTCTGAGGCCCTCAGTTTGATCCCCAGAACCACAAAAATGGGAGAAGGATGTGGCAGTCCACTTCTAAAACAATCCTGAAGCAAGCAGCCATGGAAAAGCATATAAGGGTTGCTATGTGTCGGACTCAGTGGCACCTGACAACAACAACAACAACAACAACAACAACAACAACAACATCAATGTAAAATATTCCTGGTACCCACGCCTGTGTTCATGCTCTTGTGAGATAAGGGGTTCAGTTTTAATTTAGGTAAAATTTAATACAAAATAAAATGTACTGATCATAATTTTCATAAGGAAATGAAACTCTTAAGTAAGTTTTTAAGAAGCTCAAGACTACAGATTAAAAACCAAACCAAAAGGTACTGCAGAGAGAAGTGGTTCTGGTCCCCAAAACCAGAAATGTAAAATGTTAGCACATGAACACTCCAAATTTTCATCTGCCTTTAGCCCTCTAATTATCATTGCATGTGGAGGTACCTCTTGCAGAAGAAATCTGGCCTCTGGAAAGGCCAAATTGTGCAATTTTCAAAATTATAAAATATGTAATTTTGTAAAGGCTAATTGCATGGTAATTCACATCATCATTGGTAGTATTAGCAAGTGTGAGGATTATGGCTTCAAAGTTTCATAATCTTTTAAATAAACCTGACTTCTGACTCATTCAATTATGAACTGCCTGGACAATAGCAAATGTATTGCTCTGAGGATTAAATGAAAATTTAACAATCAGGCACAAATTTAGATTGCTATGCTGCAAGATTCAGTGGGTGGGGGTGCACTTAACTAGTTAATACTCTGTTTGAGGGCCTAGCCCTCCATATTACAGAACTGGAATTTGGAACATATTTCTAATAAATGTCAAGAAGTTGCACAACATATGATGTATGGTAGGTTTCCACTGACTGAAAATACACACTTAGCATTCTCTACTTAATATTTTTCTTCAGTAATCTCTCTGAAATATGTTGATTCTCCTCAGCAAGTAAGATATTATAGTCCTTAGAAAATAGGTGGTAACAAAGAGCAATGAATGCAGTTAAAGACCTCGTATTGAAAGCACTGTATCCTAATTAAAAAAAAAATCTCCTGCAAGTGTCAATTCTGTCAGACCATCATGAGATGCTCCAGGGTACTTAACATATGAGAACTTGCCATCTCGATTTCTTGTCATCATGTGTCAGCATGTTATCAGAGGCAGAAGGCAACCTCACTGGGAAGTTCCAGGAAGCTGCACTAGTGCTTGAAAGTCCTACTAATAAATATATTGCCCTAGTCACTATTTTTTCCTAGCATATCACATTTTCTTTGAGTGCTGATTATGTATATGTATGTTACTGAGATGACAAATTTGCATAAATTGTGCATGCCCAAAGGAGCTCACAATATAATAGAAAAAGTGGCCACATAACCAGATGTGAAGAAGTAAGTTAAGGTCAACAATAGACATTTGTACAGGGGGTTAGAAATACCCAGAGGGCTCGCTGGTGGAGAGGGATGTGTGCATGGAATAATCAAGCAAGTTTCCTTGGAGAAGAGAAACTGAGTCTTAGAGGATGAATGAGATCTAAAATGCCCATCATCCATTTGCTTGAAATCACCAGCTGTTGTGCTACAGCATAAAAACACAGACACGGTGATGTCAAGTGACTGCATGTTTACCTCTGTATCTCTAAGCTTCACTGTTGGAGTGTAACTGGAGGGGCTGGGCTGCCTGGGGTTAGACCTCATCCCTTCTGGGCACCCCTTTCTGAATGGCTGGGTCTAATACATGTTGGTGAGAAAGATTATACCTCTTCAGAAGATGTGGACTTTGATGGGAATCCAGCCAAGAGACTAACTCAGCCCAGATTCAGCCCGACCAGTTGCCAGTTTGGCAGGCATCTTAATCCAGGGCTGAAGAGGGGAAGCTTTATTGTCAACAGCCTCCCAGAAGATTGATAAATTGGATGCAGACAGCTAGAGCCTACAGCTGCCAAGTAAATCTTTAGGACTGAAATATAACTGTGCTCTTTATAGAATGAGGAGAAACACCCACAGCTCCAAACACATCAGGATCCCCTTTAGAGTTAGAACACATTATATTAGAAATGGGAATAATAATTACTATTATGCAGCCCATTTTCTGCCTTGGTAGGAAGGCAACAACCTGCAGCAGATGGGGTCTATGTTGCAAGGGGAATGGCTGTCTCTTCCCTTCTGTACATCTGCCCTCACTGCTGGTCTTGACTCATGTCTGGGGAGGGTGTGTAGTTGTGGGAGACTGTGGATTTGTGTGTATCTGTTTCTGTCTTTGTGTAGGGGTGTGTGTGTGTGTCTTTCTGTACATGTGTGGGCACCTATGTGTATGTGTGTGTTAGTGTGTGTGATTGTCCGTGTTTGTCTTGTCTATACATGGATAGAAGGCAATGTGTATATGTATCTTTGTGTTTTCATGTGCGTGTCTGCATGTGCGGGCATGTACATCTATCTGTGAATTTGTCTTCATGTAACTGTGTGACTGTGTATGCATATGTGAGTCTGTGTCTTTCTGACTGTCCATGTCTGTATTGTCTGTGTATGTTAGGGGGATTGGATATATGTGTGCCTTTGTACATGTGTGAATGTATTGTGTATCTGTGTATCTGTGTTTGACTGACAGCCTCTGTGTGTATCTGTGTGTGTGTTTATTTCTATCCCTGTGCCCTGTGCTCTGGAAACTGAGCTTCCAGGTTTCACTTCAGCCTCAGCCTGCCTTTCCTCCACAGTAATCTATTGCAAGAGAAAGCCTGATGTTTCCTTAGCTGCTGGGCTAGATGTGTGGCAATGAAGATGGCAGCAGAGTGACACTCTGGCCTTCTACTCTGTCAACCCAGAGAGTCCAACAAGAGCCTGGAAAAAAAGATCTTTACTTCTTGCAGCTCAAGAAGACCTACCTAGGCCAGATATGCAATTCAAGTTTAGTTATACAAGTACTTGCCACAGGACATCTATGAATATTATCTCATTTATTTTCACAGGCCGCTTCAGGTAGGATAGATCAGCAATGATTTCCTTTGTAAGTACATAGGTAATAGATTACAATATAAAAAGTCTAAAATCACATAGTTTAACTAAAGGCAGAAATTCTGTGTGTCAAAGCTGGTTGTTTCATTAGCTTTTTAAATTCTTTAGTCTTTTCCTAGTGTAATTAAGAATATGAAGGTTGCCATTGGCCTCTTTTCTCAGAAATGCATGCATTATATTTATTTTGGAAAGTGTCACAAGAGCCTTCTTTCTGGGCTCTCACATTGTGTTTGAATTTCATCTGAATTTAGTTGGCTGAAATAAGCTATAATTTTTTAGACAGTTTTGTCAAATAAGCTATAAAAATGTTTAGCCAATTTTTGATCCCCAGTTTCAAAATTGGGCTCTACTCCCAGTCTTTCTTATCCTTTGAAATGCCGACATATCTCAGTAACATATTTTTGCCTCATTTTCCAACTTTCTACTTGGCAGATGCATGTGTAATTTAGAGAAATATCATCTTAAATATTTTAACCAACTTGGCTGATTGGGGAAGAAGGAGGGGAAAGAGTGTTATGAAAAGTAGAATTTGACATTAAAGAAGTATTTGTGACTGTTATTGTCTTTAAAATTATTCTCATAGCGTTTGGGTATTATGTCACAGTCTTTGAGTATTTTAAAAATAAAGAAAATCACATATCTCTTCCCCACCTCTCAGGCCAGTAGGGAAAGGTGGCCTTTACAGCTCCTAGCTCACAGTGTGAAATCTCTACCTTTCTATCCTATGATGGCCTGTGTCATGGGGTGATATAACTCAGATGTCATGGACTTTTAGAACTAGAATATCAATCACTGGTCCCCATGGAGCCTTAAGCCTCCTCAACCTAAAGAGAAGAAAAGCAAAAGACCAGAGCTGCAATTTGACTCTGACTGGCTCACTCCTGAGCTGCCCATGTCCTTCCAGCCATAGGCTCTCAAGGCTACTAGGGGAAGGTTGGCTCCACAGGAGGCCACGCAGGTCCCTCATTTTCTCTGCTGCCCATGTGTCTACTTCAATGTCCTGCCATTCATCCTTTGCCACTTTGCATTAAAAATACTAAATGGCCCTTAAATACCCTGTGGTATTTATATCCTCCTGTCTTCATACATTTTGAACCTTCTACCTAGAAGGCTCCTGTGTGCTGGTATAACATAGAGGTCCTCTCTCAGTCCATTTGGGCTGCCGTAACAAAGTGCATGGGCTGGGGTGGCTTACAAACAACAGATTTATTTGTCACAGGTGTGGAGGCTGCAGGACTGAGACCAGGGGGCCAGCATGGTCAGGTTATGGGGAGGGCCTTCTTCTGAGTTGTCAACTCTTTAGTAGAAGGAGGGCAAGAGAGCTCTCCAAGATCTCTGATCTCCTTCATGAGGACTCCCAAAGGATCCACCTCTTAATACCATCACATTGGCTTTGGAGGTTAGAATCTCAACATACGAAATTTGGGGGGGTCTGAACATTGAGTTCATGACAAGTTCTAGGAAAACTCTCCAGCTCCAACAATCTCTCATGGTAGCACCTTAAAACACCACCATTAGTAATAAATTCCCTTATCCTCAGCTTCACTTCTTGTGCTTCTTCCTCTTCCTCCATAATTC
This sequence comes from Pedetes capensis, assembly GCA_007922755.1. NCBI lineage: Eukaryota > Metazoa > Chordata > Mammalia > Rodentia > Pedetidae > Pedetes > Pedetes capensis. The sequence goes on along the minus strand of VMDO01002790.1, from coordinate 62,061 downwards.
ATCCGTGAAGACAATGTTAATAATCCAAGCTGCTTTAGTGTAATTGAGTTTTCTAACTGCTTTACAGTTAGAAGTAAGTGTCTTGGGGACAGCAATGTTGAAAAGGGCAGGAAGCAAAGAATAAGGCTGGTAAAGGTAGGGTTGTCTTTGACTGAGGTTTTGCATAGGCTCAACCCAGTGATTATATTGAACAAATCTCAGATGTTTCTGGATAGCAATTGTATGTCAGAGGTACTACATGGGAATGTTTTTGATGTGCCCAACTTTCACCTGAGGGCTCTTTCTGTAAAATTCAGCACATTGATCAAAAGGTTTACATTGGTCTAATTAGTTTTCCTTTTAAAATACTTTGAAAAATGCAAGAGATAATTAAAAGTCATCATAGGAGAATTAAGTGAAAGTTAACTTATTTTGCATAATTTTATCTTTTAAAAACTATGTTCTGGTTATCTATTGCCAACTAGCAAACCACAAATAGTGGCTTACATTTATTTTGTCTGTGAACTTACAATTTAGACTAGACTCAGTGTGGATAGCTCTTTTCTGCTGTACTTGGTGACAGCTGGGGTGTTTCGAAGGCTGTTGTGGGAATCTCTCAAGATTCCCCCATCCACATGTCAAGCAGTTGTTGCTGGATGTTGGCTGAGTGCTGGCAACCCAATTACCTCCAGGTGGCCTGTTCATGCTGAATCCCAGAGGTGAGCATCCTGAGAAAGCAAATCAGGAGAAGAGTTGTATCTCCTTAATGACCTAGTCTAGGAAATTATGCACAGTCAGTTCTGCCACTGTCCATTCATCCAGGCACATTCATCCACTCAGATTCAGGAAGGAGCATGTGGGATCAGAAATATTGCTATGCCATTTTTAGAAACTACAATCTGCTATACTGGAGCATAAAGAAATTTTAATTGACTTGTTATTCCTGGTTTCCCCTTTCATCCCAGTGAGCAAACTCTTCAGAGTGGGTTTTGTGGTGGCCAAGAGAGTCCTTTATGTGCCTAGGTAATTATTGCATACAATTTCCCTTTTAATGAGACCTGTTCTCCATCTTCAACTTTTATTTATCCAAAGAGAAAAACTCTTGTGCATATAAAAATTAGATCCATGTGGATTTGAGGTTTTTGTTACAATGGCTTTAAAAACAATCCTAAGGATTTTTGTTTAGGATTATTATTTTCAGAACTACTCTAGTTTATAATGGTTTGTGGACAAGTAAAAGATGTATAGGAAATCTGGAATACTGATTTGAGCACAAATAGAGCAAAAACAAACTGTTTTTCACAAGGTGTTTGGACAAGCATTGCAATGTTCTGGAATATAGGTAAAATAGCTGTTGAGAAATGTGTTGATTTGCATAAAATCACTAATTGTGCTTAATTAAATAGCATTGTTTTAAATAAACTTTTCCTTCTTAAAAAGTTTAAATGAGAAAAACCTCTCATGAATCTGGCCTTGAGAAAAATTTAAAATTATATTTAGAATTATATTTAAATTATATTTAAAATTATAAACAGATTCCTGTATTTTGATTACATAATGCTGATAAGTTTTTGGAAGTTTGCACTGTTCTGAAGTTTGCTTTTTTTTTCTCATCTTATCCACCTACAATAATTCAAAGACCATGTTTCTCTTCAGTTACCTAGCAAGTGCTTTTCTTTTTTTTCAGTACTGGGGATTAAACCCAGGCTCTCACACATGCTTTGCAAGCACTCTATCACTGAGCTGCACCTCCAGTACATTTTTTACTTTTTTTGTGACAGGGTCTTGCTAAGTTACACAGGCTGCCCTGCAGATGCCTAGAAAATTCTTTAACCAGCAGATAAGATCTTGATTCTACCATAATCACTTGTATGGCCAAAAGCAAGACAAAATACTTTTTTGTGCCTTCTTTTTGGAATGGGGTCATTATTTACTTTATAAATGATATGTCAGAATGACATTTACTGAAAGAGAGTGCTATAAACCAAAATTATAATTATTATAATTATAATATATTATATATATATTATATATATAATATATATATATAATATATATATATAATATATATATATAATATATAATATATATATATAATAAATAATATAATAATATATATAATATAATATATATATTATATTATATATATAATATATTATATAATTATAATATTATAATTATAATAAGAAAAAATAAATTTTACTTTTGATATTGAATTAAAAAGTGCCAAGTTATATGTTTTACTTAGAAATGGATTTCAAATATTTTATTTCTCAATAAGCAGTTATTCAGGCTCTGTTGAGACATTTCAGTGTCTTGTTTAAATGAGTTGAATTAGGGAGTGGTCAGCCCTTAACTGGATTTTATGACTTCATTATCATTTGAGAAGCAAGTGTTTACTTAGATACTTGTTAATAAGAGCAAACTTAGGACAAAGCTTTTTGCATCTTGAATGGGTCTTAACATAAAAGTCTTATGAAGACTTGCCAATAATAAAGGCTATTCCCATAATACTGACAGGCAAAAGGGGATAGGAATCTTACTATTTGTTTTAGGCCAGTTGCTAGTGCTAAGTTCTTCTTTGGGAGTTTTGGAGATTGTGATAGATTAAAAATGAGCTTTATTAAATATTCATGATCATTCTGAGTACCTTTTAATTCACCTTATATGTATAGATCACCTACTCTAAAGCAGGTATTCCATATTAAAACCTCAGTCTGCAAAAATAAGTGGCACTCACTGCCTGTGCTCAAGGAATTTACTGGCTGCTAGTGAGTCAAGATCTAACCAGAGCACTTTATAAGCTATGGCAGCCCCTGAAATGTTATTGTAATAACAATTCCATTTTAGATTAACCCCACATGCTTTGGATATGTACAAAATATACTGGCACTAAACCTTTACTGAGCTCTTATATGTCAAATATAATCCTAAGTGCCTTCTATTCATGATTTCAAATATCACCCATTTTAAGGGATGTTTTTCAACATAGGGAAGGTTTCTAGATTTGAATTCCAGCTTAACCACTAGCTGTGATGATCTTAAGTCTCATTACCTTGAAAATGTTTTAAGGGTTAAATGAGATAATAATATAAAAATACTGAGAACTATATCTGGAATAAATATTTGATGCATCTTAACTATGTTAATTATTATTACTATCAACTCTATAAGGTAGGTAATACAGAAAAGGGTGGCTTTGAATGGTCAAATAATTTGCCTAGTTACAACAGCTCTTATATAACAGACTTGGGATATTATTTGATGCCAATTTTCTGAAATTATAAGCTATATTATAGTTAAGTTATATGGTTAATATATATAGCTAATATTATAAAACTTAGTAAGATATTTTGGTTCTTTCAACTTTGTTAAGTGTTCAGAATTTGATCCTTCTTAGAACCCTGTGATCAAAATACTCCCTCCTTTGTGGCATAGATTTGCAAGTGAACAAACTCAGTTCTGTCATCCAAAGTTGTACATATCTTTTTGGAACCATAAAAATTGTTTGTGTTTTGGCCATAATTCTAGATGCATGATTCTAATTCATGTACCTGCACATGTACCTTTGTGAACAGAAATTTGCATGTATAATCTGTGTTTACTTGTAACTCTCTGGTTATATACTGCTTATATCTGTGGATTCAAGTTACTGAAGTGAATACCAATAAAAAAAGAAAAAAAAACATAAAAATTATTTTTGAGGTGGTGAAGAAAGGCAGAATAAAAGAGCAAGAATTATGGGTGTTGTTTGTGAACAAGCAGGAATCTCTGTGGCTTGGATTAGTTCTTCCAGAACTTTTGATCTCTTGTTCTTATGCTATGATCATACATTTAGTCCCCTTTCTGTCTTTTATAAAACCCACATTAGAGTGGATCAAATGTTCAAAATTTCTTAAGATTAATGAAGCAGATGTAATAGATGAGAATGCTCAAAGAACAGTCTTAGAATATGATCAGATATTCATCTTTGCCAGATTAAGGGTGAGTTATTCACTTCTGTGCCAAAGAGCACATTCCTAAGCTACCTTAGGAAAATATGAAGGAGAGGAAAGGAAAACTAGGCTGGAAAGAGAAAAGTTGCCACCAGCAACAGAGAATTCCCAGCAAAAGATAAATCATTTAAAGTGACAAGAAAAACGTAATTTAGCAAATGTAGTAAGAGGAACTTTGAACTAGAAATCAGTATGCCCAAGTAGGCCATTGATTAGTTAGTATCTTGGGTAAATAAATTATTTTCTCATCTGTGAAACAAGAAGTTTGAGCTTACTCAATGAGTCTCCAATATTAGTTGGAGTAGCATTGTTGGCCTATGAAGGAGATTTTTAGGAGTGTGAGGCTAAATGAAAGTGGAGGAGGAGGAGGAGAAGTAGGAGGAGGAAGAGGAGGAAGAGGATGAAGGTGGTAATGACATTATAGTGAGTTTTTTCCCAGGTTGTTTAAATTTAGGGAGAAGGACTTGGCAACCCCCTTCCAAAACTATCTGCCATTGAAAACCCTATGAATAGCAGAGAAGCATTGACATAGTGCTGGGCATGGCGCAGTGTCATGGAGTGTTTCGTTCTGTTGTACATAGGGTCACTATGAGTTGGACCCAAGTTGACAACCTAACAACAAAAAAAACATGTTTAAATTCTGAGATTCTACTTATCCTATATCATTGTTTTAAACAATGTCCTTTCTCTTATTAAATAATGGTGAAAGTAGATGTCCCTCATTGGGACAAAACAAATTCTACCCCACCCTTTTCCCCTATATTCTACTCATTTGGGAAATCTGAAAATCTGGGAACCATTACTGTCTATTTTTTTTTTCAGCACTGTGGGTTGAACCCAGGGCTTTGCGCTTGCATGCTTTGCAAGTGCTAGACCACTGAACGGTACCCTCAGCCCCCCCCCTTTTTTTTTTTACTTTTATGAGTCAGGGTCTCGCTAAGTTATGCAGACTGCCTCTGGTCTTGAACTTGCAATCCTCCTGCCTCTGTCTCCCAAGTTGCTGGGATCACAGGTGTACACCACCACACCTGGCTTTATTCTATATAATTTCTAAGTCCCCTTCTATCATCAAAGTTCAACTCATGAGAGAGTGTGGGATTTAAAGTAAGTAAATAGAGAATTTGTGGAGGATCCTCTCCCCCTTAATATTTTGGACATGTCTGCCTAGGTTTGCTCAGAGTCAGCAGGACAGACCAGCAGAGAAGGGGTGAGGCAGGGCAGGGAGGAAGTCCATGTGCCCTGAGGTCGGCTCTCTGAAGGGCCTGACTGTACTAGGTAGTCATGAAGCACTGGTGTGGGCTCTACTGGGAGGTGATGGGTGTCCCCATAAGCAGCAGGAGCAGGTGAAGCTTAGAAGTTTATGTGGCTGGGAGCAGTGAGGAATGGGCATCAGGAGGAAGTGGACCTTCAGCAACTGAGAAGGGTGACAGAGCCCACTGTTTGAGGGGCCACAGCATAGTGGATTACCAAGACAGGACGCAGCTCAGGAGAACAGGTTGAGTTTTGCTTGCCCACCTGAAGTGAGGTGAAACTTGGGACCTGGGCTGGGGCCTAATTGTAAGCAGGGGTGTGGGACCAGAGCAAACATGCCTACAGGATGACGGTGCTACATCCAGAGCACTGAGTTAGACAGTTCGGGCTGTCTCCACATGGCACACTTGCGGGGGACCAGAAAGGGTGAGACTTCCAATATGACTTCTCAAGTAGTTCCAGAATTAAGAGAGTCCAGTATTTGCTGCAAATAGGAGAGAGCCCTGTAATTAGGCAGATGCTCCTCCTGGCTTAATCCTTTGTTTGACATCTTATAGTACTGTTCCTGAGGGGTGAGACAATGATCCTGGGCTTGTCAAAAATCCATCCTGTTGAAAACACCAGGAAATAACCTGTATACCTATGTGTATAAAATATAAAAGTGAGCCAGTCATTTCCTGGTCCTTAGTCCACATTCCTTTTAGTTTAGATTCTACCTCTGAAATTATTTTTTGTGTTACTTCTTTTCTCAAGTTCATCAGACCCCTCATTGCTTCCCATTGCTTTCCCCCCCACTGATGCTGCTAACTTGTATGTCTTAACAGCCACATACATTTATAACCACATCAGACAGTATGGGAATTTTTGCTTCAGCTGTCAAACATAATTTAGAAAACCCAGGAAGAGAGAGGGAATTTGTTTTTGCTTATCATTTTTGCCTTTCTTCCTGATGTTCCAAGTTTCCTTCGTCTATCATTTCCTTTCTGTTGAGAGGACTTCCTTTAGCTATACTTTTGGGGCAGGTCTGCTGGTGACCTATTCTCTTAGTTTTCCTTCATCTGAGGATGTCTTAATTTCCCATGTATTCTTTGAGAATAGAATTCTGGGTTGACAGAATTCAGAATTTTCTTTCTTATCTGCTTGAAACATATTTTGCTGTTTCTATCTTGCTTATGTGGGTTTTTATGGGAAATCTACTGTTAATCAAATTATTTTTCTCTGATGCATATACACCATTTTTTCTGGTTGGTTTCGAGATTTTTATTTGTCTTTAGGTTTCTGAAATTGATGAGGAAAAACTTGGTGGGGATTTCTTTGTATTTATGTTTGTGAGGCTGGGAGTTTAACTCAGTTGTTAAGAGTGCTCGCTCCGCATTCTCTGAGGCTCTGAGTTTGATCCCAAGCACTGAAAAAATGGGAGAAAGACCCAGCATCCCTCTCCCAAAAAACAATCAGCCACTGAAAAACCCTATGGTTATCAGAGAAGTGTTTCATTTGTTGTACATAGGGTTGACATTAGTCGGACCCAATTCAATGGCACCTAACAACAACAACATCATGTTTGTGGTTTGTTGGTTCTTCAGATCTGTAGGTTTATATCTTTTGACAAATTTGGGAAAATATCAGCCAAAATTTCTTTTAATATCTTTTCAGGCCTATCCTTTTTCTCCTCTCCTTCTAAGATTCCAATGACATGAAAGTTATGTTTTTGTTATAATCTCACTGGTCCCTGAGGCTCTGTTCTTCTTTTTTTAGTCTATCTCTCTGATCATTCATATTGTTCTATTGTCAGTTCACTGATTGTTTCCTGTGACCCCTCCATTCTGTGGTTGAACCCATTGGTTGAGATTTCTTTAGCCAGTTATTGTATTTTTCAGTTCTAAACCTTCCATGTGGCTTTCTTTGTAGTTTTAATTTTCTTGCTCCAATTTTTAATTTCTTTTCTAGGACTTTTTATTTTTTCATTTATTTTGAGCATGTTTATAATTGCTTATTGGAGCATTTAATGATGACCTCTTTAAAATCTTTGCTAGTGCTGGAGATGTAGCTTGGTGGTAGAGCACTTGGCTAGCATACCTGAGGCCCTGGGTTCAATCCTCAATACTGTAAAAATAAAAACAAATAAAGAAAATCTTTGTCAGGTACTTCTACCATGTCCGATGTTTCAGTGTTAGCATCTATTGCTTGTCACTTTTCATTCATTTTAAGATCTTCTTGGTGCTTGTTATGATGAGCAATTTTGAGTAGTATGTTATGAGATTCTGGATCTTATTTCAATCTTCAGATTTAGCTATTTTCCTTAGACACCTCTCTGAGAGGGGATGTGAAAGCACCATGTTGTTAATGCCAAATGGGATTAGAATTCCAGGTATTACAGCTGACCCCTATTGATACTCAACTTGGTGATGATGGAAGGGCTCTTACTGCTGGGCAGGGCTAAGACTTCTGGTTCCCCACTTGGACTACAGCAACACATCTCTGACAAGAAAGAATAGGAACACCTAGTTGTTACTTCCACATAGCCTCTCTGACACCTCACGGTTGGGAACCTCCACCCTAAGTGGTGGTAAGAGTCTGGACTCTTCATTAGGGCTCCTCTGAGCCACCCAGGAGGAAAAGAGAAGGGAGGGAGCCTCATCACTGTTGGGTTGGGATGGAAGTCTGGGCTCCCCATGTGGTCTCCACTGGCTCTGTGGAGAAGGTATAGGATGTGGTACCTTCAACTATGGACCAAGGTTCCTGCTCCTTTCTTGGTCTTCTCTTCTCTCACCCAGTGGGTGGGTCTAGTGCAGATGGAATCAGCTCCTCAAGGCCTGCCATGGGTGGAAGTATAAGTGCCTCACTCAGTGTTTCCTGTTGTGGGTGGTATTAGAGTCATGGTTGTTTTTGTGTTTGTTTGTTTTTTCTTTTTTTGCTAGAGTAGAGCAATTACTGTCTAAAAATTTCCTGTCTTATTTGGTTGTTCCTTTCCTGATCCTTTAACTACAGGCTTTTGTTGGGCTTCTTGTCTTTTTTTTTTTTTTTGTCTGTACTTATTGTCATTTCTGAATTACTGTCTTGGAAATTACAAATGGGGAATATACAAGGCAAGGAGAAAAGCTTGACAATTTACCCCTGCTTGACTTTTTGGGTCCCAAAGTCCCTAGTCAGTCTGTCTTCATCTCATCACCTTTTAGAGTCATCTCAGATTTGTTTTATTTATAATGTCCAGGGTTTTTAGTCATACGCAATGAGAGGAATAGGGAAAAGTATGCCTGTTCTGTTTTCCCGGATGGGAAAGTCAATTATCTACATTTTACATGAAATTGTTTGAACAATTCACCATTCTACTTGCAGTTGTTCACTTGTTTGCTCCCTCATTCATGTGCTGGGGTTTAGCTCAGTTGATAGAGTGCTACTCTCCACTCTCTGGGGCCCTGAGTTTGATCCCCAGCATGGCAAAAATGGGAGAAGGACCTGTACCCTACTCCTGAAACAATCAGCCACTTGAAAACCCTATGAATACCAGAAAAGCACTGACATAGTGTCAGGCATGGCACAGTGTTGGGGAGTGTTTTGTTCTGTTGTACTAAGGGTCCTATGAGTCAAATGGACTCTACAGCACCTGAAAATAACAACAACAAAACTCATTCATGTAGCAGAGCTGATTAAGTGCCAGACACTTACTGCCTTTCATTACATTAAGCCTAGAACTTCAACCCTAGTGCTGGGAAAAGAGGCTCCAGGAGTAATGGGGAAGCCCTACTTGGCCTCCTTGTCCCTAAGCACAGAGTCTTTGACTCTAGCTCAGCCCCCTGCTGCCACATTGAGCTTGGTCAGATTCCCCAGACTCAGAACCAAGTAGGATTATGACAAGGCAAGGAAAGAAAGTATTAAGTATTTATTTATCACTACATAGCTAAGCTTGTGAATGCATGAAAGAATTTTCCAGGGGAAAACAGTTCTAAAGGGATTTTTAAACTTAATATGCCACTTAAAAACGTTTTAGTAGGAAGTAATTCCTAATTTACCACAACATTACAAAAATACAAAGAGTAAAATGGAAATCCATATACTACTTACCCAGACTCACCTCTTACTAACACTTTGCTCCATTTTCTCTATCATTTGCTCTCCTCTATGCATGTGCATGAGTACACACACACACACACACACACACACACACACACACACATACACACAGACATACACACACACATGGTAATTTAACATGCTATCTACACTTCAATTCTGTCCATTGATACAGTAATATCCTTTATAACATTTTTTTCCTTTCCTGTACAGCACCTGGTCTAGGATCAAATATTGCATATATTTGAAGTATATCTTTAGTCTTCTTTAATCTGGAAAAATTCCTATGATTTTTTTAATGAAATAAAATGACAAAACTGTATCTGACTCATATCATTAATGTTATTTATAGGTACTCTCAGCAGATTGTGAACTTATTAACATGCAAAAAGGTAGGATTTCAGTACTCTGTAGCAGAAAAAAGTACCTTGTAGCTGCATGTAATTAAACCAAAAAGTGAAGTCACAGCAAAACCATAAAAACATAAACTGCTGGACCCCAAATAAGAAAATTGTTTATGTCAATTAGAACAGGAAGTATTGTTCTTTTATCATTTATAAGCTTCAGGAGTGATTAATGAAAGTGCATTTGTGCAATTTACACAGTAATTAAATGTTCACAAAGTTCTGAAATGACAGGTTTTATAGCTTAGCTAAGAAAATTTGCTTTATTCTAACTTGCACAAATATTGCTAATTTGCCAGTCCTGAGAAGTCCATTTTGGCCAGCTATGCATCATAAACTGCAGGCATAGCACCCTAGCATCCCACCTGATGTTTGGAAGCTAAGCACGGTTGGCTTGGTTAGTCCTTGGATAGGAGAACACTTGAGAATACCAGGTGTTGCAGGCAAGGGAGAAGGACCTGGCAACCCACTCCCAAAACAATCCACCACTGAAAATGCTATGAATAGCAGAGAAGCACTAACAATAGTGCTGGGCATGGTGCAGTATCAGGGAGTATTTCCGTCTGTTGTATGTAGAGTCACTGTGAGTTGGTCCCAACTTGACAGCACCAAACAATAACAACAATGCATCATAAAAGAGTGAGTGAAGGAAGCTTAGTATATTATTTAAGTGTTGTGTTCTTAACACCCTGACAATGAAATTATGTTCAAAGTTAGACATATCATCAGCCTACAAATAAATGATCACCTTTATGTGCCAGGGATCAGTTGCATTCCTTGAGGTGGTGTTTCTCAGACATGTTTTGAAAATGCATCTGAAGTGGATAGTCTTGGTATAGAGAAAACCAAACATTTGGTAAGTTGAGTTTGTCTTTTGGTCTTTGCATGTCAGTGGCTCCTTCAAGCTCTGTGTAGAGGTCTCTCATCAGTGTCCTAGAATTTTGCTCCCAACCAGGACCAGTTGAATGCAGGTTTCACTTCTCTGGATGCCAGAAAAGCACATGTTTCTCATTGACTTGAATTTCTATTTACAAAAGGATTTCCTGCCCTGCCCTAGACAGTGAAAGGGATGCTTCTCTTATACCTTGCACTGATGAGATCTGGAATAAACTAGACATTGAAAGATCTTCTGCATTGGAAAAGCAACTTAATCTCTGGAATATTTATTTTAGGATTTTAAGCAATGTGACACTTGCCAAGATATTTTCAAATCTGAGTAAAGATTATTTTATATGAGTTAAAACTTCTTTATCTCTCATTTCAGTAGTTTTGAAAAATTCTCTTATTTTCATTTTATGTCAGTTTTGGGGAGTTACAGCATTGTGTTGGGGGTATACTCTGATATCACACTGACCTAACTGGATTTATCAGTAGTGGGCAAGTTATTGAACCCCAGAGCTCTCAGTTTCCCCATCTCTAAAAGAGAGCAATAATAACAGCAACTTGGAGCAGTTTTAAGAGCAATAAAATGTTAAATTGGATGATGCATGCAAATGCAGTCTACCTCAGACCCCGGCATGAGGTTCACATCCTAGGCTCTGGACATTAGACACTGTTCTGACCCTCCTGTAGAAGAGTTCTTTCCTCCGAAAGGAGAGGGTGTGAGAACAGTGGAAAGATGGCAAGGAAGTGTTTCTCCCTGTCCTCCAGCGCATGCCACCCCTTCTAGAACAAGCTCTGGGTACCAGGAATTCTAGATGTTTGTCTGAGTGTCTTCAAGTCCCCTCCGGCCCCTGAAGGATATGGTCTTGCATGTGTCCTCCTGAAGGCTGAGCACTTGGCCAGGGAGAGCCTCTCCCCTCCTGAGGGTGGCCAAAGAATAGCAGTTAGCAAGAGAGTGCTGGGGTTTGGATGTGTATGCTTGGATGTCAACATGTGCATGCCTGTGACACCTTCAGATTTGCACAGAATGAGTGGGAAGCAAAGAGTGTGACTGGGGCTGCCTTTTCCTGACCCTCCACATTCCTACACAGAACTTCAAGGGGTCCAAAAGTGCTAACCTGTGAAGAGATGTTTGTAAAATAGGAGAATGGAGCATATTTTATTTAAGCATTTCACTTGATTATAATTTGAAATAAACACCCATAGGTCATGTGACCTCCATTTGTCCTTTCGTACCAACCCCACTAATGTTAGGAGTGAGAGGTGTTAAGGCTATGAGTAACACATCCTAAGAACCTGGGAAACACTAGCCACCATTATTGTTGGGATTGTTGTCATTGATGTTTGTCTTTTGCCATGTGTGACTATGACCTGCAACAGTTCCTCCAAAGGGGGTTTGAAACCAGCTCCTTCCCTTCCCCTGCCTTGTTAGAGGCCAACCCTGTTTAGTACCTACCAGAAATGGTAAATAACTGTTGAGATTTTATGGATGGAGTCTTTAGGGATGCAATGCAGGGAGTAGAACGATAGCTGGACTGCACAGATCATCTGAGAAGACCCGCCCTACCCACGGCTGTGGGTCCTAATCAGTCTCTATCATACTGCAGGTCCCCATTCACTGAAGTTCTCAAAGCCTCTGAGAGCCTCATTCTCCCAAACTATCCAATTCTAACATCATTCAGTAAACACAGATGTGCTGACATTCAGTCCTTCAACTTCCTTATAGCTTCAATTTAATTTTTTTTCTTTTGTTTTTAATGTTAGTCTTTTTATAAGAAATTTTAACATGGTTCTGTCCTGTGGCACTTCTTGCCTGATTCAAGGTATCCCGAGTCTAACAACAGACATGCCTGAGGGACTGGATCTTTGGTAAAACACAGTTTATTTCAAAGAGTAAGGGTAGTTGTTTAAACCTTGCACAGATGATTCCATTAATGTAAAGAGATCCCACCGATACTGCAGGCAGGATGGTTTTATTCTTTTGAGTGGAAACATATAGTAAATCCAGAATTCTTAGTGAGAAACAATCATTATACACACGTGATTAAAGAAACATGTAACCTAAAAGGCCACTGAAGACAAGCAGAAAAGTTCTGTATAATTAAAAAACAAAATTATCAATATTTTTAAGACAGTGGACCTATCTTTTTCTTTTTAACTCTAAATTCTGAGATTTCTTGTAAATTCTCATCCTCTCAAGTCCTCTTTTCTACTCAAGAAGAATAACATAAGGATCATTATATGGCAGTGAAGTATAATACAGTGTATTGGTTTGTGTGGGGACTGGAGTCAGACATCCTGAATTTCTCTTTTAACTCAAACATTCTGTGCCTTAGTTTCTTGGTCTGTAAACTGGAGACATAATAGTGTCTACCCATTGAAAACCCTATAAGGGTTGCTATGAGTTGGACATGACTCTACAGCACCTAACAACAGCAACAACTTCATGTAAAGACCAAATAAAATAATGCTTGGAAACTGTTGCATGATAAAACAAGGGAAGCTATTAATATTATTTCTATGAATTAACCACTGAGATACAAAGACAAGTGAGTCCTTGTTCTTGCCTTATTGGAGCTGGAAGCCCTCTGAACACTTTCCAGGTAATATGACAGCAGGTTATATGCCTGATGCAAGTACAAGATTTGTCAAAGGCAGGTGAAGCAACCAAGGCTTTTGGAGGTTGGTTGGTTGTGAGCATGAATTAAGTTTTGAAGGACAAGTAAACTTCAAATTAGTCATATTAGATAAAACTTAAGAACTGGCTATACTGAGATATGTCAATAATTTAATTTACTTGCGTGTTAAAGGCTTAATTGCTAACTTTCTCATGATCTGCTTTAGAAAAATAGCAGAAGCATCAACAATTTGGGTGAAGACATGTGTGGCAGAGGGGCTCTCAGTTTTTCCCTATGTTCCCCACTGTAAAGCTACTTGGCCATTCCTGGGATGTACACACCACCAAGGCCTTGCTGATGATATGAGGCAGGTTTCCTTGGCAACATGAGATGCAATCTTACAGAACACCTTAGCATGAGCCTTTGTCTTAGAGAAAATCTCTGTTTGGGCAAATTTTAGTCTTTTTCAATGAGTTTTTTGCATGCACATACACAAATCCCACTGTTTGCTGTATCTTTGGGAAAGACAGCCTCAATCTCCCCCCCTCAGTTTTGTGACACTATTAGCAAGACCTATGGATCCCAAGAACATAGCACTTGGGCTTCATCAGACTGGATGACACTGATGACAAAGCCATTTCTGGGGTTGCTTTCTGTGTGCTCACGTTGTACTTGATGATTTATGCATATTGAAAAGTTAACCTGTGAAACTCCTTGAAGAATAAGAAGCCCAACGAAAGCAACTCAGAGAGCCCAAATAACAAATTAGTAAAGGAGGAAGCAAGATCTGAATCCTCATCTCATTTCAAAACTGAAGAGTGCTGAATTGCATTACTGCTTTTGTTTGGAAAAGGAGGGCATTTTCTAATGTAACCTATGCCCAATGCAAATAAAATAGATGTTTAGCATCATAGCTGCACAAGCTTTCATTTCTCTTTGCAAGAAACTGGTTTTGTTATCTCCTAGGAATGGTGATGGCACCATCTTGATATGATACACATAGTTTATGCTGTGTTAACTATGTCTATAGAAAGCTAACAATGTAAAAACATAGCTGATAGACATTTTCTTGAATCTTCAAGTACAAAGTAAATATAAATAAAACATCCTCAATTTTTTTACTATTTTGCATCACCTACCTTTCCTTCCCACTTGTCTTTCTCTCCTTGTTCAGTAAAACCCAGCCAACAACAGTTCCAACCTGTTTTCTTTTAAGTAATTCTCAAAATTATCTACTTTTCTGTTTCTAACTATCACTACCCCATTCCAGGCCAAGGAAATAAGTGTAGGAACTAAACCCCTTGTATTGGAATTCTAGCTCTACTTCTTACCAGCTGTGTGACCTCAGCCAAATAACTCAATCTCTCTATGCTAAGTTTTTAATCTGAAATTTGGGAATGAAAGTACATAGTTCACAGAAATGTAAAGCTGAAAGAAGATAATATGTAAAAGCTACTTAAAATAGTAGATGGTACATATAAATACTACTGTTCATAGCCTATTATAAAAGAACAGTTATTAAATACTTAGTATAAAGTATAGTCTAATAACTATTGGGGCTGGGATTTAGCTCAGTTGGTAGACCACTGTGCTATAGTCTCTGAGGTCTCGAGTTCAATTCCCAGCACCGCAAAAATGGGAGAAGGGCCTGGCAATCCACTCCCAAGGCAATCACAAAACAGTTGCCATTGAAAACCCTACGAGGGTCGCTATGAGTCAGATACTGACTCGACGGCACCTAACAACAACAATACTATTGTGTTATTAAATTAACTGTAGTGATGTTTAGTTTTATATGCCAAGTTGAATGAGCTAAGGGAAACTCAGATGCTTGGTTAAACATTATTTCCAGGTATGTCTAAATTAGCTTTCCATTGCTGTGATAAAGTGCCTGAGATAAACAACTTAAAAGAGGAAAGATTTATTTTGGCTCATGGTTTGGGAGGTTCAGTCCATGATCACTTGGTCCCATTGCCTGTGTTGAAGCAGAATATCATGGTAGACACCATGTGGTGGAGCAATACTGTTCACCTTTTGACTATGGGAAAGCAAAGAGAGAAGGAGCCAGGGTCCTATGGGAAAGCAAAGAGAGAAGGAGCCAGGGTCCTATGGGAAAGCAAAGAGAGAAGGAGCCAGGGTTTCTAGGGCCTGTTCTCACTGACCCAACTTCCTGTCACAAGGCCCCACCTCCTCAAGGTTCAACCCTTCTCAATAGCACCAGACACTGGCAGCCACTGCTTTAACACTTGGGCCTTTGGGGTATATTCAGGATCCAAAGCATCTGTAATGACTCTAGAAGAGATTAGCAATTGAATCAGTGAACTGAGGAAAGCAGATGGTCTTCCCCCATGCCAGTGGGCATCATTTAATACATTGAGGGCCTGAATAGAAAAAAAGGCAAAGAAAGAATGAATTTTGTCTCTCTTCTTGAGCTGGGCCTTACATCATCTTCTTGGACATTGGAGCTCCTGGTTCCTGAACCTTCAGGCTCTGGAACATACATCAGTGTACCCTAATGTATCTCTCCAGTTCTCAGGGCCTTCAGAGTCAGGCTGGAGTCTCATTTTTGGCTGTACTGATCCTCAGGACTTTGACTTAGACTGAATTACATTGCTGGCTTTCCTGTGCTCCAGTTTGCACACAGCTGGTCATGGGGCTTCTTGACTCTGTAATCACATGAGCCGATTCCCATAATCACATCCTTCTGTCTGTCTATCTGTCTGTCTCTCTCTTTGTTTTTCTCTCTCTCTTGCCCTTCCTCTCTCTCTCCCTCTCTCTTTCTCCCTTCCCTTTGCCCTCTCCCTCAATCCCTCCCCTTTATTCTACATATCTATTATGTATATACATATTTATGTTTAAACTTTGATCTTGTTGTTGTTAGGTGCCGTCAAGTTGGTATCCAACTCATAGCGACCCTCATAGGGTTTTCAATGGCTGACTGCTTCAGGATTGTCTTGGGAGTGGATTGCCAGGTCCTTCTCCCATTTTTGCAGTACTGGGAATTGAACTCAGGACCTCAGAGACTGCAGCTCAGCACTCTACCAACTGAGCTAAATCCCAGATCCTAGTACTTTCTTATTCTTCTCTCTTATTTGACTCCTTCTTGTGCTACTTCCTTTCCATCACAGCACATGCCTTGTATCCCACCATTATGAAAAACACCCTATTCTTGACACCAATCCAGCCTTACCTCTACTCTGCCCCCATCTTCCTCCTTGGTTGTTTTTTTTTTTGTGTGTGTGTGTGATACTTGGTGGTTGAACCCAGGGATTTGCAGCCTTGCACCATACACATACTTAGCAAGTGCTCTACTTCTAAGCTGCATTCCCAGTCCATTTTTTATTTTATTTTTTATCTTGAGACAGGTTGCCTCTGGCTTCAAAGTCATGATTCTCCTGCTTCAGCCTCCTGAGTCACTGGGATTATAGGCATGCACCACCATCCCTTGCTTGGTCCTAGATTTTGTTTGTTTGTTTTGTTTTTTGGTGATTTTTAATGTACAACTTAATAGGTCTCATTATAACATTTCTATGCATACATTTCTTTGTACATTGCTCACGTTCACTTCCCCCTTAACCTTCTCATGACCCGCTGCCCCCCATTCCCTCCCCTCCCACCTATGGTCTCCCTTCTACTTGCATAACTTTTTAAAGTATATCTATCTATATATGTGCCTACAGCCATACCACTGTAGCATAAGCAGGGTTGGGCTTGGTTACTACTTGGATGGGAGACTGCCTGGGAACACCAGATGCTATAGGCTTGGGGAGAGGACCTGGCAACCCACTCCCAAAAACCAATCTGCCATTGAAAATCCTATGAATAGCAGAGAAGCACTGACAATAGTGTTTTGCCTGTTGTACGTAGGGTTGCTATGAGTTGGACACCAACTTGATGGTACCTAACAACAACAACAATCTATCTATCTATCTATCTATCTATCTATCTATCTATCTATCTACATTCTGATTTTGCTATAAGGGCAACATGTGATATTTCCTTTTTTTTTTTCTCCTCTTACCCTTTCTGCTTGCCACCCCTTTTCTTTAGTCCATTATCTTTCCCTACTTAGGTCTCATCTGCTGTCATGATCTATATGTTTTAATAATGAATATATATTGAAGTCTAACATTCACATATGAGAGAAAACTTGTGATGTTTATTTTTCTGGGTCTGGCTTATTTTGCTTAAAATAATGATCTCTAGTTCCATCCATTTCCCAGAAAATGCCATAATTTTGTCCTTCTATATAATTGAATAAAACTCCATAGTGTATATAGAGCATAATTTCCTTATCCACTCATCTTTGATGGACACCTAGGTTGATTTCATATTTTGGCTATTGTGAACAGTTTGCACAAATAAGATTGTGTGAAATTAAAAAGCTTTTGTACATCAAAGAGCACAGTTATCAGAGTGAAGAGATAACCTACAAAATGGGAGAAAAATATTTGCCAGCTATACATCAGACAGAGGATTAATATTTAGAATATATAAAGAGCTCGAAAAATTAAACACCAAAAACCCCACAAACTATAGAACAAAAAATGGGCAAAAGAACTGAATAGAGACTTCTCAAGAGAAGAAATACAAATGGCCAACAATTATATGAAAAACATGTTCAACATCCTTAGTCATCAGGGAAATACAAATAAAAAAATACTCTGAGATACTATCTCACTCCTGTCAGAATGTCTACTATCAACAAAACAAACAACAACAAATGCTGATGAGGATGCAGAGAGAAAGGAGCCCTATTACACTGCTGGTGGTAATGCAGGTGAGTACAGCCACGATGGAAATCAGTGGGAATGTTCCTCAAAAAACTAAAAATAGAACTACCATATAACCTGGTCCTAGTTTTAATAGCAATTTGTGTCCTGAATCTTCTGTGATCACTGTCCTCCCCTGTTTCATAAGACCAACCCAGTTCTGACCTCTGTTCCTTGAATGCTCAATAACTGATAACAATTAGTATGAATCATTCCTTCATTCAAAAGAGATTATTTGTTGAACTCCTGCTAAATTCCAATCTCTGTGCCAGATACTAGAGATAGAAGGGTGAAGAATACACAGTGCATGTCCCCAAGAGCTTCTAGTCCACTCAGGGAAATAATACACTAATGATTTAGATAGTGTGTAGAGACTCCAGCTTGAGTCAGGACAAGAAGCTGTGGAAGTGATAGGGAGAGCACCTGGGGGTGACACTGGAGACTGAGGACAGTTAGAGGGATGGATGGGCATCCGAGGATGTTCAAATTCTAAGGCTTGATACCCAGGTGAAGGCAAGCAAGATTGTCCAAGTGAGGCAGCTGTAAATGACCAACAGCCCTCTCTTGTGTTGCCTTCAAGGGTGATAACCTCACCATGGAGCAGTGGAAAGAAAAAACTTTAGCCTCCTGATATTGTTCTCAGCTCTTGGTAACCTCTTGAAAATTTCCATAGGAAACAGGAAAAAAGGAAACATTTGCTCCTTCATGACTTGAGGAAGGCCTAGAGAAGAGGGGTTCTTTTACTTAGAAAAAGCTTCATGTCCCCCTCTGGCCAGCAGCAACATCCAGTGGCAGTTGGGTGACTCTATATCCTGTGCGTCATTAGAGAGCATGATGCTGTTACTAAAACTTAAGTGCATGAGGTTTAAAGTCTTTCACATTAAGGTTCAAATCCTACTTTCTTATTTGCTGGATGGTAACCTTTAATAAGTCATTCAACCTTCCAGAAAGAATCCTTCCTTTCCTTACCTGCAGCTCAAGGGGCAATAGTATATGCATTTATATGAGTGCTTGGCACCATGCCTAACACATGGGAAATGATAAGTCACCAATATTCAGCTTTCTAAATAAAACTTATCAACAGTCTTCAGTGAGTATTGCATATGCTGTGGCTAGCAAAATTTTGTCCAAACAAGCATGCAGAGTCATTTTCATATTTGCTAGTTTGGAGATATGAGGATGTTAAGTTCAAAACTATTCATTTCTGATGGATGACAGATTCTAATGTGGTAAGGAATTTAGTGATACTGAAATAGGCATGTATCACTCCCTTCAGGTACTT
Source organism: Pedetes capensis (assembly GCA_007922755.1). NCBI lineage: Eukaryota > Metazoa > Chordata > Mammalia > Rodentia > Pedetidae > Pedetes > Pedetes capensis. The sequence continues at coordinate 42,807 of VMDO01002790.1, read as the reverse complement.
TATGTACCCTTGAAAAGTAATCATCTTTGTGTCTTTCTCATGTGTGTATCTCAGCCCAGCATACCCTGTGTACAGCAGAGATGAGCCAGTTTATACCTCTGTCTAGTGGCTTTCTCCTAGGTCATTTCAGGACTTATTTGAAGGGAGAACAAAAGGGCTGTTGCAAGACTTATGCCATTTTAATCAGGACCATGTGGCATCTCTCTGACCTCATATGCAACTTCCCCACCTAAAATGCATTGCATTTTGGAATTATGCAACACAACAATACCCAGAGACTACACTTATTGTGTTTCCTGGGGATTATGAATAACTTACATGCCTTCATAGCAATAGGTCTATGCATATGTTCTTGTAGTCAGGAGACTCAATTCATCCAGATAGTGTCAAATGGAGTGTTTGGAGCAGGGAATATAAAGGTGAAAAAGTTACTGTGTCTCTGCTGTTCCTCTGCTCCCAGAGTACAAAGCTGAATAGGAATGATTTTCCCATACAGGCTCATCATGCAAAGATATATTGGGATTGTGCACACTAGACCGGAGACAAAGATGACCAACCACCTCTGCTAGGATGAGCAGAAAGAGAAGTCATTGTAGTCTTCAAAGAAGAAATAATGTTTGGGTAGGGCTTTAATGATGAGCAGGGTTTCATCAATGGCAACAGAGGAAGGGAACACTGTTTACCAATGGGATATCGAGATTAACATCTCCAGCAACCTTCAGAGGAGGAGCAGTCATGGAGAGATAACTCTGGGAAAGTAACCAGTGCATTCAGGGTTAGAGAGAGGAGGAACTATAAGGAAGATTCCCAAGTTAGGGGACTACATAAAATATGCAATGATTACTTTCTTGCTGTTGCTTGATACTCTCATTAAAAAGCTGTTGATAGCCTATTATTTACTTATCTCAGCATAAGTAAGAGAGTTTCCTGTAGGTTGTTCAGGAGTGTTTCTAAACATGTGTGAGATTACAGTCTACTAAACCTGCTCATAATAGGCCCCCATTACATAAGATATAAATGAGGGAGTTGACCTGGTTCTGTCAGTGCCCTTGCCTATATCTCAGCTCCACCTTCCTAATATAGTCAGGGAGAAATCAGTGCAATTCCTAGATCATTCTGAGGCTGACAAGACAGAAAATTCAGATTTAGCTATGTCAGTGCTTTGCCTGCTAAAACCATCCATTCTTACTTCCACTTTCCTCTATTTCTTCCACAGTAAAATAGAATACAGAGAAAAAAATCAAGATTTTTGATAAGAAGAGCTATTAAAGTTTAGGCTTCCCTTGTTGGTCCACAGACTGCAGAATGTGTGGAGCTTGGGCTAATAGAGAGCCATGGGCACAAATGAGAGCTAGAGGGCCTGGTGCAGCTGAACGCAGGAGTGACCCATGACTAAGTGAGCAAGGAGGGCAAGGTGGACTGGTGGAGGATAATCATGGAGGTAATGTCCCTATCTCAATCACAGGCTAACAAAAGTCTTCTGCTGGGAGCAGGGAAATGAGGTGGGTAAGGGCATGAGAGGAAAGCAATACCTATTTGGAATTATTGCATTGCAGAATTCAACAAGCATAGTAGCAGTACAAGGAAAAATTGAGCAGTGTTTCTGTCTAAAATGAAGTGGGAAAACTTGAGGTTATGGAGGGTGATGCTACTCATTTAAATCATTTTCACAAACAGTATTTGACAACCCAAGAGAAAATGGTAAGTTGGCTGACTCAGAGCTGGGACCTAGTCAGGCTAGGGCTGCAAAAAATCAGGCAGGAGGTTTCTGCTCATGGTGCAATGTGATTACAGTGTTTGGTGGTTTCTGGTAGTGGCCCACACCACCTCATCCCCTCCTAGATAAAGCTTTCTAGCTATATCAGTGTGAATGTGTATGATACTATACGACAAACAAATAAAATTTTAATTGACCTAAATAATAAATGGAGTTTACTGGTTATTGTGACCGGATTAAAGATGGGTAAACATGCCTCAAACGATTATTAAAGAGATTAAATAAGTGAATAAAATAGCATATAACACACAATAAGTGTTCAGTAAAGGATCTGCTATGTCAACATTGTCATTCAAATCCCACATTTCTTCATCTCTCCTATCATGCCATTGGGCTGGGATTTAGCTCAGTTGATAGAGTGCTGCTTTGCAGTCTCTGAGGTCCCGGGTTCAATTCCCAGCTCCGCAAAAGTGGGAGAAGGATGTGGCAATCCACTCCCGAGGCAATCCTGAAACAGTCAGCCATTGAAAATCCTATGAGGGTCACCATAAGTTGGACATGATTCGATGGCACCTAACAACAACATCATGTCATCAGCTTTTTCCTTGTTTCTATCCACAGGAAAAGACCTACCTGAAGGGCAAGGAATCATCTTCCTCAAACACCTTACACCTTGTTGTTCTGATGTGGGTCACTGTAATTGCTGTATGAAGGAAAAAGTTATAATTTACTTTATGAAAATTGAATAACATAAAAAATTCTCTTAGACTTACGTGCAATGTTTTATTGTCATGAGATAGGAATGTCCTGCTACATAATTACTATCAAGAGAAACTCATGGTTACTTGTGGCTGCTGTAATAAATCACTCCATATTTTGTGGCTTAAAACAACAGTAACTTACTCTTTCCTAATTCTATAGACTGTAAATTTAAAACCCAGGTATTACCAGGGCTACAGTCCCTGTAGAGGCTCTGGAGGAGAATCTCTTCTTTTTCTCTTTCAACTTTTAGTACCTCCTGTCATTCTTTGGCTAGTGATTTCATCACCCTATTCTTCAAGATCAGTATCTTCAAATCTCTTCCTGCTCTGTGCTCATATCACCTCCTCTGTTATGTATGCCATATATCACTTTTATAAGTATACATGAGATTGCATTTAGGGTCCACCCCAATAATCCAGGATAATGTCTCTACCACAGGACTTTTTGCCTGTTCACATCTGCATAGATTCTGCCCTCTAAGCTAATAGTTATAGGTTCTAGGGACAGAGACCTTATTTTTTGGGGGGGGGCATATTTTCAATTTATTATAACTGTCTTTAGATCAATTACTATAATTATATTTGGCTTTAGCAGAAACCCTTATATAACCAATAGCCAAGTTCAACAGGAAAACTTGTTACTTAGAAGTACATTTCATAGTGTTCATATTTCATCAACTGTAAGACTTCATCAGCTAAAAAGAGCTTTTGGGAGGGGAAAAGACCAAATGCTAGTTTAAGAATCCACATCAATCTTGATTTCAGAAACATTATAATGTAGGGAAATGTACATTTTAGTTGAGGAAATGCAGTGATTTATCTTGGAGATACTATCAGGAATTCATATTGTTTAAAACAAGATGTTTTATAGGTAGTTACTAAGGTTTTTTTTAAAAAGGGTCTTTGAATGTGAGTGATCATGCTTTCCTGGAAGTTTTCCAGGATAAATTACCCTGGCTTTTAGTAAAGCATAGAAGTCACTCCTTTATTGATCTGTGGGAGATCCCAAAACAATTTTTAGAGGTAATCTGGACCATTTATTCAGGTGTTCACTTGAGCCCCTTCTGCTCTGATCTCCTTATTTATATTTCTCCATTTGTGATTTGTTTTCCTTACCCATTTGGATTATTTTAATATTGCAATGATAAGGTGAACAAAGGTTATATGAGAAGAATATATGGAATTGACAGTGTGTAGGGTTGTTTTCCAAGAAATCATATATTACCAAGTTTTATTACTTCTGCTTCCAGAATGTTTCCTCAATCCTTCCACTTCTCTCTATACCCACAGTGAGAGGTAGGATAATGACTCCTCTAAGATGGCAACACCCTCACCCCTAATCTATGAGTATATTATGTTACACAGCAAGGGGAAGTTAAGACTGAGGATGGAATTAAAGTTGCTAATCAGCTGATAGTAAAGTATGATTAGCCTCTGCACAGCAAAGGAAACAACAGAGTGAAGAGGCAATCTACAAAATGGGAGAAAATATTTTCCAACTATTCATTGGATAGAGGGTTTACATCTAGGATATATAAGGAATCCAAAAAACTTACCTCCAACAAAAACAACAACAAAAACTCACCAAGGAATCCAATTTAAAAAAGAACAAATGATCTCAAAGGACACTCTTCAAAAGAAGAAATACAAATGGCCAACAAATGCATGAAAAAAATGCTTGATATCATTATCAATCAAAAGCAAAGCAAAATGACATACCATTTCATACCAGTTAGAATGGTTATTATTTTTTTAAAAATAAAAAATGCTAGTGAGAATATGGAGAAAAAGGGACTCTTACTGCTGATGGGAATATAAATTATTATATCTATTATGGAGAACAGTGTATAGAGTCCTCAAAAGACTAAAAATAGATCTTCCATATGATGCATTATTCCACTTCTGGGTATATATCCAAAGGAAGTGAAATCAGCCTACAAAAGTGATACCTGCACACCAATTTTATGACAGCACTATTCACAAAATATAGCTAAGCTGCAGAATGAGCCTGAGTACCTATCAACAGATGGAAGGATTAAAATAAAAAAGTGGTACATATATAGAATAAAGTATTATTCGGACACAAAGGAGAATGAAATCCTGTCATCTGCAGCAAAATGACAGTAGAGGTCTTTATGTTAAGTAAAATGAATCAAACACAGAAAGACAGATACTACATCATCTTACTTGTATGTGAAAGGTACAAAAAGTTGAACTGGAAGTAGAATAATGGTTACTAGAGATTGGGAATAGTGAGGCTTGGTAGGTTGGGAAATGGGTGAATGGAATTGATCAGTGCATACTGTATGCATGTATGGAAACATCACACTAAACCCTATTAACATGTATAATTGTTGTTGTTAGGGGCTGTCAAGTTGGTATCCAACTCATAGCGACCCTCATAGGGTTTTCAATGGCTGACAGTTTCGGGATTGCCTTGGGAGTGGATTGCCAGGTCCTTCTCCCATTTTTTGCGGTGCTGGGAATTGAATTCAGGACCTCAGAGACTGCAGCACAGAGCTCTACCAACTGAGCTAAATCCCAGCCCAACATGTATAATTAATATATGTTAATAATAAAAAATTAGCCTGATTTATCTAGATGGGCCTAATGCAATCTTAAGGGCGCTTCAATGAGATTGAGGAAGGTAGATGAATAGGAACAGAGTGAACTGGCATTGAGACAATGAGTTGGCCAGCCATGGCTGGCTTTGAAGATGCAAAGGCCATGAGACAAGGACTGCATCAGCCTCTAAAAGCTGGAACAGGCAAGGATACTGATTCTTCCTGAGAGCCTCTGGAAAGCAACCCAGCCTGTCAACTGACTTCAGACCTCCAGAATTGTAAGATAATTTGTGTTGCTTTAAAGCAACTAAGATTGTGGTAATTGTTGTTCTTTTGGTGTTGTTTTGAAGTAAGGTCTCACTATGTAGCTCAGGGTGGCTTTGAACTTACAGTGATCCTCCCACCTCAGCCTCCTGAATGCTGGGATTACAGGTGTGTACCAGCAGGCCCAGCAGATTGTGATAATTCTTTACAACAACACTGCTGTGGTTCTGGACATCTCTCTTTCCTAGATTACTGAGGTCATCCCTGACCTAGTTTCCCATCTCATCTCCTGATGAGTTTCCAGTCTGCAGTCAGAGTTTTCTTTCTAAAATGGTATATAATTGCTCTTATCCATCTGCTTAACATCATCCAGTGACTCTTTGCCAATGAAAATAAATCCCAGAGTCCCAAATATGACTCACAAAACCCCTTCAGCATTGCTCTACTTCCTGACCTCTATGATCCAGTTACCTAAATGTCTTTTAGCCCCTTGGAAGGCCCACATTTCTTCTCTCTGGACCCTTTGTGATGAACAGATGCCCCCTCTTCTTGAAGCTAATTTCTACTGCTTCTTGAATTCTCAGCTAAGCTCTCACCACCTCCTGGAAATCCTCTTGGATCCCCAAATTTGGGTCAGGTGTCTTCCTCTCTGCTCCTGTGAGACCCTTACTACCCACCCCTATAAGCCATGTTGTGGTTCTAGTGTCAACTCCTTCAGGGCAGGTGCTCTTCCTGTCCCTAGCACCTAGCATAGTGCTTGGCACATGGTGCACGGATACTGAATGACTGGATCTATTGTTTTAGACCAGAGAAACATGTGAGAATTAATCTGACCAAACTCAGTCCAGAACTTTCTGAACTCAGAATTCTAATGGTTCTAGGAGGGTTCACAGATACCTTTATCTTTTCTTCTCTTCCCCTATACTTAGAAGTGTGCTTTCCTCACTCATGTCCAGGACAGGCAGGTGACAATTATCTCACCCAAACATGTCTTTACAACTTACCATAATTTGATCTTGGGGTTCCTCCACAGGGTCCCTCTGCACAGCCTATAGGTCTAGAATGTGTTTTATTTCCAAATGTGGAAACTCTGAGATTTGTGCAAACAAGAGCAAAAACATGAATGTGGAGAGAGTCTTTGGACCTTCATATACACCAAATGAACTAGTTCTAAAAGACCTTCATATATACCAAATGAATTGGTTCTAATAGCAGACAAAGTGAGAATGGGGGAAATAATAAAAGTAAAGAAAGTAGAGAAAGAAAGTATTCCCTGTGTTATAGCTAATTGTTTAGTTTGCAGACAAGGTTGTGATTGCAGGCTAGTCTCACTTATAAAAGCAATTTAATCCTTTTTGTCTTATTATTCTCACATTGATGACCGAGGCTATTTCCTCAAGTCTCCATGATTAAAAAGTCTGCTCCTCTTAGATAGACAGATATGAAAGGAAGAAAAAGACTTTGTCCCATGCTGGAATTCCCCCAGAAGGGTGTATTTATGATATCCTCTGCAGATTCTAACTTTACAGCAGGGTCATTTCATCTTCTACCCACTGCGTTCTAAATTAGAAAAGCCAGATTGGCCTGATGATTTATAATTCTGTGCTTCCCTGATGGCACCATGTGCCTGTAAGTCTATAATTGGGTCTTCTGGGCTCCTAGAAGATGCCTCAGGTGAGATGACAGAGACTGTCTCAGCTCTGTCCACATCTATGGCATGCACAAAGACACATTTATATACAAATGGAATGTTGTTCAGATGCAGTTAGTATGCTTGTTCAAATGGACACACTTCTCCTCTTTAAAATTTAATTGTATTTATTTATCTCATGATCCCATGACTTGAACACTGGACCTTGTGCATACTAGCGAAGCACTCTACCACTGAGCTACATTCTCAACTCATTTTCATAGTTTGGAGAATAGACATTTAATAAACCACACCCTCACTTATTTTGAAATTCTTGGCTAAGATACACCATTTTAAATGTAAGTAAAAATGAGGTAAAGGACAAATACTTAATTATTGCTCTTTGTTTTCTTTTTCTTTAGATGTTCAACTCTATCCCACAATGCCTAGCTATAGCACTTTAATGGTAATTTCCTGAAAAGCCAAGGTTGGAACAAGGAAAAACCTTCCACTGCCTTCAAATTAGTATATACTTGTTTATGCTTTTCAGAATATTGTTTGTCTCCTTCTATTATATGGTGTGGGGTTTTGTGTGTATATGTTTCTCTTGACAGTGAACATGCTCTTGGAGGTGGTATAGTTCTTGGACTACAAGTCTTTTGCTCAGTGATCAGGTTTGTTACTCAATGCGGTAACTTTAGCTTGTATTTTAGTTCTTTGTGTTTACACATAAAAGTTTCTGTAGTTATACCTTAAGAAACACAGAAGTAATGCTCAGTTGAATTTGAGGTAAACAGGAGGTGTTTGTCAAAAACATTTTAATGAGTTTTCAGGACATTTTTTTTCAAACATCGCTAATGACACATCTGGTATGATCTAGGTTCCCATAGCTTGAGAAACATTTATGTGGCCGCATTGGGTAGCAACTTAAATATTCTACTTCATTAGTTAGACGGACAATAAAATGAGATGGTATTTTATTGCCATGTTGAGAATGTGAGGCTTTAAAAATTCATATTCCTATTTACATTTACTTAAAAAATAGTTTTTACAATCTTTCATTCATTCACAATAAGAAAACAGACACCAAATGAAAAAAATGGGCCAGAGAAACCATACACATGACAACTAAGCACATGAAAAGATGCTTCACATCATATGCCATGTATAAAATACAAGTTCAAATATTAATGAGATATTGGCCATACTTATTAGTATGTCCAAAATCCAGAACACTAATAACAAAAGAATGATGGTAAGGATGTGAAGCAACAAAAACTATCATTCATTGCTAGTAGGAATGCAAAATGGTACAAACACTTTGGAAGACAGGTTAGCAGATTTCTTACAAAATTAAACATACTATTCACTCCAGAAATTGTGTCCCTTGGTATTTACCTAAAAGGGTTAAAAACCTTTGTCCACAAAAATATATACACAGATATTTATGGTTGTTTTAGTCATAACTGTCAAAATATGGAAATAATCAAGATGTCCCTCATAGGTAAAACAATAAACTGTGGTACCTCCAGACAATGGTCTAAAAATAAATAAGTTGCCCAGACATGAAAGGACATGAGGGAGATTTAAAATGCATATTATTAAAAGAAAGAAGCCAGTCTGCAAATGCTACGCATTATATGATTCCAACTATGTGACATTCTGGAAAAGGCAAAACTATGGAGATAGTAAAAAGATGAATGTTTTCTAAGGGTAGAGGAAAGTGAAGGGTGAGTAGGGGAACCACAGAAGAATTTCACGGCAGTGAAACTTCTCTTTATACTGTAATGGTGGACACAGGTCATTTGTACAAGCCCACACAATATACAGCAAAAAGAGTGAACTCTAATATAAAGTATGAACTTTGTAGGATAATGATGATCAATATAGATTTGTCAGTTGTAACAAATATGAGTAGTCTTTAGTATCCACTAGGAATTGGTTCCAGGACCTCCTGAGGATACCAAAATCTGCAGATGCTCAAGTCCCTTAAGTCAGCCCTTCGTATCCATGAGTACTGCATTCTCAGATTCAACAAATCACAGATCAAAAATATATTCTCATATTGATAGTATATACCTCTGTGGTGGGAGAAGGACCCGGCAACCCACTCCCAAAAATCAATCCGCCGCTGAAAACCCTATAAACAGCAGAGAAGCCCTGACAAAAGTGTTTTGCCTGTTGTTCATAGGGTTGTTATGAGTTGGACACCGACTTGAGGGCACCTAACACTACCACCACCACCTCTGTGATGGAGCTTTTGATGATGGGGGAGGCCATGCATGTATCTGGATAGGAAACATGTATTTTAGGTTGGAAATCTCTGTATCTTTTATCCAATTTTTACATGAACCTAAATCTACTCCAGAAAATAGCCTTAAAAAACACAGTATCTATCAAAAACCCCAATAATCATAAGAAATATAATTTACAAAGAAAAAAATCAGACCAAAGTTTCATCCATTTTGTTGAGGAACAGAAGGTATGCTTAAGATTTATTAAACATTCATATTCCTTTACTTGGAGACAGTTTAGCAAAATTTATAACGATTATCTGTGGGTTATGAGATTATTCTTGGTTTTTATTTTCTTCTTAAGATATTCTTATTTGCCAAATGTCTTATAATGAATGTTTTATTACTTTAGCTACTAGAGAATGTCATTTTAAACTGAGAGGACACAGATTAGAAGATGTTGACTTTAGCAATTAATTAGCATTTAGTAATTTCAAATGGCATTCTTGAATGAAGGAAAAGAGCACTAGGCTTCTCTGAAAACCATAGGCTGGAAAGAAATGTTTTGGTAATTTCTTTTCATTATAAATCTATTTTTCTATCAGATTAAAACAGAAAAATAGGCAATCCTTAAAGCAAAGCTCAGAATGAGGATGTAAAATGAGCAAAATTCATTGGCAGTTAATTTTACAGGGTTATTGAAGCTGGTTAGGTACTTTCAGCTTTTCTCTGCTGAAATTATAAATATAAATCATGTTTTATCAACTGTGCTTCTAGAAGAAACATGTCTCTCGAGAAATGAAAAAACCTAAAGCTCCAAATATACTGCACAGTAATTCTGGAAATATTTTATCTTCTCATACCAGGCTGAAAATACTTTCTGATTTGAAAATATTCTTTTGTGGAGCTCCTTGTTGCAAATATTCAAATGATGCTGGTCATTTTGAAATAAATTGTCACTGTTTAAGGTACACTAGAGAGAAAGGAAAAACACAGGACTATTCATCATTTTAATGGTTATTTATACAAGCCATTGGAAGATATCTTTACTTTGATATCACTGGCTTTTCTAGAAGTTCCTGAGGGAAGGATCCCTCCTGTTTTTATTTGTCTCATTGCTACTTTAAGTGCAGTTTTTTCTAATGTTCTCCAAATTTGCACAGAGCAGGGAGCAGAATAATTGGGGAAATGCAAGGCTCAGGTGATGGTATTAGAAATAAGTTCTAACAAATATCTGTTACTGCTATAATGAACACATCAATTCCAAAGAAAATAGTTGAATTTGTTATATTTACCCATACAACCAGTCTTCTTTGTTTCATTTATAGTTTTCAAGTTAGCACAATATTAAACTGGTATTCATAGGCTGTATGAACATTCCACTTTGACTTTTTTTACTTTTTAAATATTGCAGAATTATTGCTGTCTCTTCTCTTTTTAGCAAAGCATATTTTACTTCTGCAACATGAGCAAAATCTCTCCTGGAAAATGCTGCTTCTAAGGTTATAGATTTAATTTAAAATTTGAATCAGAGAAAAAGGTCAGAACCCTTTTCTTAAAGCTTCAACAAACACGAGCGTTGGCTTTCCTTTTTGTGTGGAGCAAATTTTCTTATTTTTACTATCACTGGTGCATTGTAGCTTATGATTATATATTTTAGGGAATCAGAGAACAACTGGAACATCTGTCAGAGTCTTCCAAAGCATTGTGATTGATAGTATTGCTGCAGAGCAAACTACCTCTCAAAATTAATGAATTAAGATAACAACAATCATTTATTTGCTCAAAATTCTGCAATCAGGTTGAGCTCAGCTGAGCATCCTGTCTCTGCTCCATGTGGTGTCAGGTGGGCAAACTCATATGTCTGCAGCCAGCTGGTGTCATGGCTGAGTCTGGAGCATCCAAGATAGACACATTCATGAGTTTAGCAACTTGTCTATTAAGGCTGGAATGAATGGTGCTGGCTGGTCTCTCTTTCTTCAAAACAGTCTTTTACCCTCCATAGTCTCTCTATATGGCTTGAGATACATGAGAGGCTGGCTTGGGCTTCCTTGCATGCTATCTCAGGGCAGCAACTGAGCAAAAGCAGAAGGTCACAATTTCTTAAGGCCTGGGCCCGGTAGCTATACAGCATGACTTTTGACATATTCTGTTAGTCCAATAAGTTAATTAAGTAAACAATTAAATAAGTAAACAAGGGTATGAAATCAGGGGGGAGGGACTCCTTTGGAGCCATTTGTAACAAAACAAATCTCCATTATCCTGAGGAATGGTTCTATCATTCCATTACAGGGCATGCAAATAGTAAGTTAACTATGTTTTCATTCTCCAGTGACCATTCAAAATCAGCTCACTGTACCTATCCAAGAATTTCAAAGTAGTCATCCAATAAAACCACAAAAGAAATACAATGTAATCTGCTTGAATAAAATAAAAAGAACCCCCTAAATTATGTATTCTTGGCTAATAGTTGGCTGGTTAACTTTAAAAGTTAGTTAAAAGTGGGGTATAATAAAACAAATCATGTAGGATTTAAACATTCCATTTTAATTTAAAATGAGAATATATATATTTATTCACCAATATTTTGATGTCAGGTCATTGACTTTTTTTTTAAAGTGTCCACTGATTGCAATACCACTTCATCTTTCTTGGATAACCAATGATTATCAATTTTGATAGTTTTGAAGCAGAATGAAAACTTAAACATAGTTGCCTCTCACTCTGTTTAGATGATCTGAGATTTTTATATTTTCTTCCATTATCTTATAGTTGTCTCACCCACAATTGATTCAATAGCACAATTATTAAAGCAACTTCCCCATCATGACATTATTATTACATATCACTTATATATCATTTCCATAAAAATAATATTTTGTTAAAATAATTAACACAAAATAATTATTATAATTTTATTATGTTATCAAAACATTATATTTATAATGCACTATTATAATTATAATATTACTAACATAACAAAATATATGCTTATATTTTATGAACTTGCAGATAATTTATGCAATATTGGTAGACAGTACAACAGGGATAAATTTGGGAATTAACTCAGACAACTCTTAGCAACTGCACAATGCAGTAAAATGGGAGCAGAAAAGCACAGGCTTATGACAGGATATTTATTAGGCTGTGGGCAGCCACCAGTGTTTTACAGAGGAAATGGGGAATGCCTATTAATCTGGTGACATGATGAAGTGAAGTTGTTTAAAAGTTTCTTTTATAGGTGAAATATATCTATCATAGGGAAATTAAGACACTCTGTGAGTGTTACTAACACCAACAAGTATTACTATGATTCAAACTTCCTGCATGACTCAGTTATTGATAGATTAATGTGGACCATTCATAAATAACTTTGCATCTAAGAATGTAAAATAAAGTTTTCTACCACCTGCTGGTTAGGAAGGTCTCATTGCTGCAGAAGCAAATTGCCCATGTTCCATGTGCCCTACATGGCCTTCCTCAAACTCTACTCTCAGTAAGCCCTGCTGTCCCCAGGGTCTTTGCAATTTGCTCATGTGCTCTAGGTATTTGGTTATCAGCCATATGTACCTTGATAAAAGGACTATGATCCTCAGTCAATGCTGAAGGCCATTTTCTTCCATAAAAGTATTGGTTGTAGCACAAATGCATAAGTCAAAACATTTTGTTTGTTGTAGACAGACAAGAGAGATGTTACCATGTTCTGAAGGAAATGTGAATGTACTTACCAAGTCATGGGCTTCTGGAAATGTCTGGTTATTTCCCAATATATCTGATACTGATTTTTTTTAACAGAAAATTCAAACTGAAAGAAAAATGTGTTCAAAGAATTTGAAGTCCTTGACTTTCTATTGGTAAACTAAAAGGAAGGAATATGCTTTTGATTGAAGAACCTTCACTCAACTTTTAATTTGCTAACACCTGGAAAAGAAAAGAATCGAAACAGTTCAGATTAAAACTGATTTATTACCTAAGGTAGAGAATTGTAATCAAAATGGTGTGCATTAATATAAGACCTTGTCATTCCTTTTGTAAAGAATTCTATTAGACTCAGATAAAGGCAGGTTGACTGGAAAAAGAACAGGTAAATTGATATTGAAGAAACCCCATATTGTATATATTTTAGTAAAATTCAAAAAATCTATTCTCAGCTATAAACTAATCTACTAGTCAATGATATCCTGTGATACTTAATAGGATTATCTTATTATAATTCCAAATAAAAAGTGCAGTCAGTAAAATTAGTGGTTTGAATATCAAAACTTAGAATTCACTCAATCATTTTAAAACATCGTTGCTTATTTGAAAGAACATTTAAAGTAGCTCCTTCATGATTACAGATGGCTTTGGATACCAGCTGCCATGTATTTCTAGAAGAATTAAAACGTCAATGCTTTTAGTCACCTGGGTTTAAGAAACACAGAGTTCCTTGGCTGGAATAATGTTAATATTCTGGGACTCACATACAGGACTCCCCAAATATCCTTTATGGTATCACAATTGAAAACTTAAAATTATTCCTGCCTTATTAATAAAATTACAATACATTCTCATTGTGAGCACTGTGCTGTTGTTGTTAGGTGCCATGGAGTCAAGTCTGACTCACAGCAACTCTCCTAGGGTTTTCAATGGCTAATTGTTTTGGGATTGCTTCTAGGGTGGATTGTCATGTCTCTCTCCTATATGCACTGTGCTAAGCCTGGCAGAGTACTAAGTGGATGTTCCTTAAAGAAAATAAACATTAGTTAACTTTAAAATGAACTAGAGCTGGCCATGGTGGTGCATGCCTGTAATCCCAGTACTCAAGAGGCTGAGGCAGAAGTATGGATGTGAATTTGAGGCCAGCCTTAGCTATATAACAAGTTTCAAGACACTGGCTATCCTGTTTCAAAAAAAACCCACCAAGAACAAAGAAACCAATTTGATTGTCTGTGGTGCACACCTGTAATACCACCGCCTCTGGAGCTGGAAGCAGAAGGATTGAAATTTTGAGGCCAGAGGCATCCTGTATCACTTAGTGAGATCCTGTCTCAAGATAAAAAATTTGAAAGGTGGCCTAGGTGTGCAGCTCAATGGTAGAGCACTTGCAAAGTACATTCAAGGCCCTAGGTTCAACCCCTCAATACCACAAAAATTTAAATTAAAAATAAAATAGTCATTATGTTCATAGTGAATTATAGTGGTTATACTTATAAACTAAATTCAAAATCATCATTTTTGCTTATTCAGAAAGTTTTTTTTTTTTTTCCAGGGGTAAGTGGGGCCTCATACCTTTCTTACACTTCCAAAGCAGCTTAATTGCTAGGCATTGTGGCCAGTGACTGTAATACCAGCCCCTTGGGAGGCTAAGGAGAGGTTCAGAAGTTCGGGAGGCCAAAGGCAGCTTGGACAATTTATTGAGACCCTGTCTCAAAACATAAAAAATAAAAAATACAAAAGGAGCTGGGGGTGCAGCTCAGTGGTGGAGCACTTGCCTTAGCATGTGGAAGACCCTGGGTTCCACCCCTAGCACTGGAAAAAAAAAGTTTAATTGACATTGGATTACATGCATCAATGCAACAGTTTGGGCAGGGTATTCTTAAACTACTAAATGGAATTAGTTATAGTAATTATTTTACAGACTTTTGCGAAGATTAAGCTTGTTAACTCATGTGCATTCTCAGAAGCGTCACTGGCACTAGTAAAATGTGTGTTAAGTGCTAAATACTATTACACTTAGAATCTACTCACTTCCACCCTCTCTCTGGGCCTGCCCTTTCCTGCAGCCTGGATCTCTGCAGTAGCTTTCCTGTGGGGCTCCCTGGGTCCAGGTTCAAGTCCCTTCTCCCCTCACAGTGAAAGCCCAGACCATATGCACTGTCCTGGTCCCCTGTGTCTGTTCCCTGTCCTGCCTGGGGCTCCCTCAGCTCCAGCTCCGGGGCTTCCCGCTGCTTTGGAACAGCGCGTCAAACTACAGCACGTGCTGTTCCACTGGCCAGGGCGCTGTACCCTCACAGCATGGCTCACTCCGCATTTCCTTCATGCCTGTGACATCGCTCCTCTCTGGACAAATCGCCATGTTCCCCCACCGCAGCACTTCCTCTCCCTAGGCTTTGATCTGGTCGCCCACCTCCCCGCTCACCTGGCTCTCTGGCGCCACTGCGTGAGGCTGTGCCCCGCCCCCACCTCCAGGGAAGGCAGCGCTTCCGCCACGTCCCCAGCGCGCAGGCGCGGTAGGCATCGTGCCGTCTATCTGCAGAATGCTTTACGTCCTCTCCCTGCCCCCAGACCCCAACTGTTGAGGGTCACCAAGTCCACCCAGACCTGCGTAAAAGGCCGCCTGTCCCTGTGCACCTGCCTGCCCTTCTCCTAGGTCTCAGCACTCATTCACTGTATTAAAATCAATTGGTTTTCTTCCTGCTTACGCTGCAGCAACTTCATGAGACCCAGGACTACATTCCCTTTCCCTGTTTGTCCTCTGCATTCAGCAGGGCTCAATACTTCGTGGGTGCCCGGTAGCTGTTGGTTCGAGGAAAGAATGAATGAACTTATAAAGTCTCTGTCACCGGACCCTTAGAGACAGAGGACAACTCAGTAATGTCAAGCAGTTTCTTGGTGGGACACCCGCTGGTAGTTTAGCTGGAACACCGCTCCATTGTATAGGACCACCCTGTTCTATGCACTGAAGGTGATTGGCACCCCTGGCTCCATTCCTCTCTGTGCCAGTGGTGTCTTCTCGCCCCTGTCACTGTCACAACCATAAGGACCGGGAAGGCACCCGTGCTTTTTTACTGCTTCTCATAGAGACTGTTGCCTTGGGCTGGAAATTTCTGGGCTAAGATGGACATCCTGAAGAACAATGATCTCTGTAGGGGGAATCTTTGGGGAACTAATGACAACCAGGCCTCTCATTGGAACTGACCTGCTCTACTGAAAACCAGAAAGCTGAGGCTCAAACTAAAAGGTGCATTTTCATCAGAAACAGGTGAGAGCATTAGGCTGTTGCTAAATCAGTTCTTATTAGTGTGTGGTTTCTTTATAATCCTCATCCTTGGAAAAGACATCTGTTATTGCGCTTGGCTGATTTTGAATCAGCAGAGGATTCCAAACAGCCCAAACACTGAATCAAGATCAGAGCTCACACACCAGGGAAATCCAAACTGTAACTGGAGTGCTTGGTAAGAATTCAGATTCCTAGGCGCCCCCTCAGACTCACTGCTTGACAACCTCTGTGGATGGGGCCCCTGGATGTTTTAACAAGCTTTCCAGAGACTCTTAAGTACCTTCCTCTGAGAGCTATTATCCCGGACTCTGTTTTTTGTGAGTCTCAAAAGAGAAGCTGATTTCTAGCTTTTTGTTTCTTGAAAAAACAAAAGGTTTACATGGTGATGCAGTTAATTTGGGTACATGTAACTTCAGGAAGGATGTTTTGGGCATTTAAAACTCACATAGAGTATTGAAGAAAGTGTGAGTTTTTCACACAACTTATTTTTTTTAAACAATCTAATTTCTGATAGTTCAATTCTGATAAAATATTTGCCATCTTCATGTCAGTGAGTCAAGTTCTCCAGGGTATAAGAAAAATAAGGAATGACTGCATGCGTTTCTATGTTCTAACACACTCTGGTGTTTCTCACAGGTTATTTTGTAATTACAGAATATTTAAAGATGCTATCCCTTTCATGTTCTGGATACACACAGACTTTTGTTCTGGCTGACTTATATTCTCTCTCTCTTTCTCTCTCTGTCTTTCTCTCTCTCTCTCTCTTCCTCCCTCCCTCCCTCTCTCTGAAAGAACTTTGTAGAACTTAAGGTTTCAATGAGGATCGGTGTCTAAGTCGTCTGCTAGGGGGTTCCTCATTTGAGGCCTATTGTGGAAAACAGAATGCCTGTTCTGTTCAAATTCCTAAAGTGAAAATGCAGGACATACACCCCACCAGGTCTCCTTAGGAGACAGTTATTGACTAGGAACACAGTTTCTTGCTACCATTGTCTTCCCCCTCACTAACTAGATCACTTGTTGTTCATACTACAAAGTATTATAACAACAAGGATTCCATTGATCTGTAACACAGACACTTCATAGAACCTTGAATATAATTTTAACCTTAGATATACACTTTTAAATTGTGCATACCTAGAGTTCTGCTTGATGTTGACATCTCAGAGAGGCTTCAAGAAAAACTGCACAAGTGTCCCTGAGATCACCTGCTTTGGATAATGCAGAGCTGACAAACTTTGGTGTGAGCGTTTGAGATGTACTTTCTTACAGTCTTGAAATACAGAGATGCCCACTCATCTTTCACAGTCATCACACACTTATGAAAGGAAATTGTCTACAGTGTCACAGGGTTAGTGATGGAGAAATACTGAATGTTATCCTAGCTGAGGGGAATAAGTAGAAGCCATTGACACCAGTGGAGAAAATCATCTGGGGAAAAATAAGGACAGAAAAAGAAGCAGGTATGTTTACCTGGCATGGATTTCTGAAGGCTGTGGGGCAGCTGATTGCCACTGTCCAGAGACCCTGCAGTAGCACATACCTTCTTCCATCTTCAGGTGACAGAGCCAAGGACTACCCACCTCCTGGGGACAGGATAGGACTGGAAACAATCACAACGTCATTTAATGAACATATTGTTAATGTGTTGTAATAGGTGGTTTTACCCAAGTCATTTCTTTTTTTCATATGGCAGGCCAATGAAATTTTGTCGGCCCCCTTTTTCATCAAATGAGACTAAAACACAAGCTGTAAATCCAAAACCATGTCATAGTAAAAAAAAGGGGGGGGGGTACCTAGAGTTATTGAATCCAAATCCAGTTCTCTTTTGGTTTCACCAAAGTGGTTTATTATCCTCACCAAAAGCCACTGAAAACAAAACAAAACAAAACCCATTAAATTATGGCCTCCATTTTTGGTTTAAGAGCTGAGATGTGTTATGACACTTTGAATTGCAATTTACAATTTCATTTAATAAAACCCATACCCACTGGTACTCAGGTCAATTCAGTTATTTATCAAAACTCATTTCTTAAAGGAAACATAGCAATGGTCTTACCTTGAATTATCTTGGAAAATAAACAGAGCAGAGTCTTTTTAGCTCACTCCTGAAGGTCATCTGTATTTAACCCATTGCATGAGGTCAGGTCATTTAGTGGACCTCTCATTAGAGAATATGTCATGTTTTCCTAAGTGAACATGGAGTGTTTTTAGGTTTCCCCATTATGGACCTGAAGGAGCGCAATTAGAGTAGAAAGTGACTATCTGAATTGTTCATACCAATTACAAATAATGAAAGAAAGAGACTGGTGGGATTATCTACTTTTATGGGAAAGTTGTTGAGCTGACAATTCAAATGGTATGACAGGAACCAGGTTCAGGCTAAGATCACATACTAAGTGATTCCCAGGGAAAGCCAAGGTCTAAGTACTTGATGAATGGCAGCGACTAATGTGGGCAAGACAGTTTCTTTGCATATTTTTCAGTCTTGTGAAAGTTTGATTTTTGAATTTCCAGTCATATTTTCTCTTTGATTTGTTTTTCAACATGATATAGCAAATAAATATCTTACCTTAAACTTAGTTAATTTTGAATAAACTAATTTGTAAAAATGGCAATCAGACAAATAAATTGTGGCGTATACACTTAGAAATTTGCAAACAGGAGCAGATGAGAATAATTACTGAAAAAGTGACCAGAATCTTTGGATATTTGAACAGATTATCTGAAAATATAAAGGAAATGACTAAAATCAAATATAATATTAAACTTTCATCATACAAATTTCATCAATAAGTAATCTTTGTTGTCTGGCCTGTTGTCCCATTTTATTGCTTCCTAGATTTAGCCTGTGAACTTTTGATTGAATTTAAAAATAGTGAAGTTGAATACATGTTATATTTTAATTTATATTTGTCTATAATCCTTAGAAAGCCAACTTTTATATAGTTTCTAAATGTCATCTTTTCTAAATTGGTTTTCTATAATGCCATACTTTTCAGGCATGTCATATTCATATCATATAATAAGAAACAAAATTTCTACTTAAAAACTGAAATCTTTGTGGCCCAGTTTCTTGAAAGTTGAGTTTATTTCACTTCTATCTTTGAGAACTGGTTTCTAAAACTGTCCAGTGAAACACAATGAAGTAATTATCCCAGTGGAAGATTTAATTAGTAGGTGCCATTTACCATTTCCTTAGTGGGTTATTAGCCCTGAAAATTTAATTGAATTGTCTTTTTTGAAAACGCATAGACTTGCTGAAGATATTTGCCTTCTTGTATTTTCTTTTAAGAACAAACACTTCTTAATAATATGATTTCTATAATAATTATTTATGCAATTTTTAAACAACTGATAGTTTACTTAATTTCTTCCAGCTCTGTTTTCCTCAGTTGTAAAGTAGGGATGATTACCATTTTACTTTTAAAAATAGTGAAGATTACATGATCTGAAGAATAGAAAAAAGCTTTATAAACTTTAAAATATAGTTCAAATACAAAGTTTCAACCCCACTGCCACAGCATACTCAAACTATTTTTGTTACTGTTTTTCCTGCCTTCTTCCATTTTTCCTTTTAGGTCCATCCTCCCTCTCAGGGACCACATTCACATGTCAAAGATTCAAAGGACTAGATACAAATTATAAGCCCCTTAAAGGATCAAAGAGTTGTCATATTTATTAAGCATTTAAGTTTTTCAGTGTTTTAATTAAGAGAATTAAAGTTCTTAGTGGATTGGAGATTATTTCCATGACTACTCATTTATTCCTTTTCTACTCAGCACATTAAACTATATTTCTGTCTTTATTTTTTCCACCTTGCTGTGGTTGTTGTGAGGTGCTATTTAAAACATTAAATACAGTCTCTTGTGATGGATTTTGAAAATTCAATTCATAGCAAAAAATGGAAAAGCAATAACAAGAGCATCCCCATAAGGCATATGTTGAATATGAGAGTGAGAAGGAAAATAGAGTGGTTGTTTACAATGGTCTTCGAAAGTGAGCTTAATACTACATAGTAAAAGATAGAGAAGACTTGCATGGGAAACTTAGATGGGAAGGGGGGAGGGGGGAAAGATAGGGGAGGGTAAGGGGTAACCTATATGAATAATGTTTATCAAATTGCATATATGAAAATTGTCACAATGAAAAACATGTCAAAATGAATCACATTATGATGTACATTAAAAATTTCTAATAAAAATCACCATTTTGTTTCAGTTCAGTGGAGCATTAGTTGAGTTATATCAATAGGATTCTGGGGTTTCTTATTTGTTTTTAGATGGAATAAAGAATAATCACTAACATGATATTGTATGACATACCTGTGGAAGTCAAAAATCAAAATGAACTTAAATTTGTTCTGACAGAGATCTCTGGAATTATTCATCTTTTCAATAGAAAGTATTCCCCTTGAGTCTTCTGAAGACATCAAACCCCAATCTAGTTCAAATACATATTTGAAGGACAAATATATATGAGTGTGTATTGTTTCTGCATGCATCTATCATAAATTTTAAAAGTGCTTGTTTTGAGAAAACATATATTTAATGGAATATCAAAATCAAAAGCCAGTTTTTAAAGCTGAGCATGGTAGTGCACACCTGTAAATCCAGTGACTTGGGAGGTGGAGGCAAGAAGATCACCAGTTCAAGGCTAGAGGCAGCCTGTGTAATTTAGTGAGATCCTAACTCAAGATAAAAAATATGGAAAAGGGGCTGGGGATGCAGACCAGAGGTAGATTGCTTGCTAAGTATGTAGAAGTCCCTGGTTCAGGCCCTAAGTACCATCAAAGGAAGAAAAATGTAAATTTTTAAACCTGTCTGTTGAAGCTGACAGGTTTAAAGGAAGCTGAGCTTTGTAGACTAATGCAATGCTGCCCTGTGATTAGGTGAAACCCAAAGAAATTTTCACCTAATCAGATACCTAGTAAGAGAGGCTATTGCTTCCAGACCCTTCTTACCATTATCAGAAACAAAATAATTCTGTACATTATCCAGATGGAAGGCCATGCTTGGTCACGGGATCAGTAAGTTGCTATAAATACTGGCCATACAATTTTTTTGACAGGTTGGGGCTGTTTGTTCAAGCCAAGTTCTTGCTTTGGCTGTGACTATCCTGAATCCTCTCCTTGTGAGCTTCATGATTCTGCAGCTGCGCATGTTCTTCTTTGCTCACAGTTTATGTTTTTCTCTCTCTGCTAAAGAAAGGGTTATGCTTTAAGAAATTACCATACTTCTGTGATGAAGGACAGAAAAGGACCCAAGTGTGCTTTCTATTACAGTATGTCATGAAGTAAACAGCCAGCGTGGGAATTACCTCACCACGTTCACTGGATGCTTCTCAGATCTGTTGGTGGTCAGAGAGCTGAGCTTAGCATAAGTAAAAATGTAAATAAATAAATCAAACTTGGAATTACAGTCATGCAAGTCCTGCTGCTTATAACCGCTTCCAAGAATCAGAAAAGTAATTCTTCAACATAAGTAGTCCAGAAGCATTTCTAGGGCAAGGCCTGAGTGGGTTGCATGAGGGCATTTTGTGCTTTGGCCTCAGCTATGATCCCTACCAGCTGTCTTTCTGAGATGGCACCTGGGATTTGCTATCCCTCAGTCACTGCCTATAGCATGGTGGGAGATAAGGAGGTCTTTAAGTTTGCTGTCTTTACCAATTAAAGATGTCCAAGGACAAGCAGTGGGACATTCTGAGGCTCAGTGTGTTTTCTTTGTCTGGCTGCCTCTCACATGTCTCTCCCTACAGCATCCTAAGCTTTTGTATGGCGTTTTAAGTTAATGCAGCTTGTCTCTGTTGGCTTTTCAATAGAAACTCCTTCTGTCCCAAATTAAATTCATCTTAGCTGGGGCAGAACAGGGGGCAGGCATGACATTAAATTGTCCAACAACTTGACAAGTGCTGATCCCGTTTTTATTACTTGAGCATTATCTTGAGTTTTCTACATTAAGAGTCAGCCCCATAAGCTTATTTTTAGTACACTTGGTGACAGAGATGGAAAGTACCTATTAAATGCCAAATATGTCTGCTCTAAATGCAGCAAAAACAACTAAGTCATATAGTGGCTTTGTCTAGGCTTCTTTATAGTCCTGAGATAAGGAAGTAAGCTAATTCCTCTGCTTCCCAACTAGTGCAAACTTGATTTGCTAATGTTCAGACAGGTAGTCCTCCTTTACATTTGCTTCTGAACATGGGAAGTTTGGCCTGTTTGGGTTTTTTTCCCTGTACAATTGTGTATCACTTAAATATTTTTCAAAGTGTTTTGCCAGTTTTTGAATCTTAAAAAAATGTATCATTCCAGGCAAAGTCTGGTGGCAGAAGAAAGAAGAAATCAAACAAAAAAAAATTAGGAGTAAGAATGATTTTGACAGGAATTTTGTACATTTTCCTTCTTCCATAATGTAGATTCTTTACCCAAGGAATTCTGCTTTTGTGTAAACAGAGCACTGTATGAGCAGGTGGTCTGCAGCACCACCAGGCCAGAAACATAGCACCTGAGGCAAGAAGGATTTTCTAATGCAAGAATTTGAAATATGTTTAATGCTGGAAGCTTTTGCTTAGTAGATGAAAAATCATGCATTACTATGTGGTTGTTTATTTTAACACTCTGTGGAAATGATTTTCTGATTGAAGCAAAATTCACCAGTATTTTATTTTGATAGTGGAGTATTAAAGGATCAAAGAGCAAGCCAACTGTGCCTTACCTTAGAGCTATATGTACAACCAAATGGCTTAACATTTCACTTTCTTCCCACTATGCAAGTGCCCTGAACAATGGGCACAGCAGGGGAAAAAATGTTCTTCAACTAGATACACAGCCTAACTGACTCATTCTAAATCTTGGGAATTTCTTTAAGAAAGGGGAATGTCAAGGTCATTGCAATTTCACCAGTTTTAGTTATGGAGCCACAGACTCTCCCTTAGCAGAATAATTAGAATTTCAAGCTTTGGGAAGATGTAATACGGATCTGAATTAATTCTTTCCCTTGTTGGTCAACAACATTTCTCAAAGTGTCTTCCTGAAAGTACTACTTCTCATAGCTGTTCTTAAATGAGCAAGGTGGGAGTGGGAAGTTCACTACTCAAATAAATTTAGGAAATGCTGGATTATGCACAGATAAATAGATTCTTTATTGAAGGAGACTTTAATATACTAATGAGCCCTTTGATTCTCTAAGAAGGAAATATGGGCACAGCATTGTCCTAAGAATGATTTTCTTTGGGGAAAAACATTTAAGATCAGCATTCCAAGAAATATAATTTGTGGGGAGACATGCAGGACATAACTCAGTTATAATGACCAGTTAATGATATTGGTAAGACACAGGAAGCTGGTATCGTGAGTGGTAAGCTTCATTCTTAGGAGTAGTGTTTGGTTTTTGTTTATTGCTATGTTATGAGTTGATAATGTAATTAGGTCATTGAAGATTGGATTCAGAATCTTGGATCTTGTGTGTTTATTAATATGAATTTTAAACATGTGGGTGATGTCAGTGATAATTGTGATGATGATATTTTACTTCTAGTTAGAATGAAAACAACAACCACAAATATAGAAATATTTTAAAAGCCCAGAGTCAATGAATAGTAATGAAACGTTTATCGATGTCTTTAAAGAAATTGAGAGTTCACACAAATAATGAAATGATTTCTATATTTATAAACTTCTGGAGGGCAAGGAATATGCTCATTGATTTTTGTGCATCTTCCAGAATGGCCAGGATCCCATGTATTTGGTAGATAATTAATGATTACATTTAACTCAATTAAAATAACTCATCAGAAATTCAGTATGATAGTCTCATGCTATTGTAATGCCGTGCATTATCTATAAATGTAAAAAAATGAAAATTACAATAAAATTTTCTCTAAGAATATTTTTAGTTTAAAACTTCAGAAATAAAAATGCTTTGGAAAACTTTTTTTTAAAATTAGAGATATAATAAATGAATTTACTTTCATTTCAATGATTCTTACTTTCAGTTTATAAATGTTTTTGTCCCATCGGAATAAATGGGTTTTCTAAAAATTTTGATTATTCTAAGAACATACAATGTTATCCAGGCCATTTCTATAAAGTCATGGCCACCCAGCTAAACATGTATAGACACTGATGGACATGGATACCTTCAATTCTATTTTTCATTAACACTTTGTCGGGGCTTTCTCTGGATTGCCCTTAAAATTAGTGGATTACTTTTTCTCTCCTTAACCCAATGGGTGTAATTGCCTTGGTCACTGCAGCATAATGCACTTTCTGTATCTGCCTGATTGCCCCTGGATCTTGGGGTCATATTCATAGAGAGACCTGTGCATCTTCCTGATTGTGTATGCATGTATGGGAGCATATGTACTCATACATATATCTTTGTGTGCATGTTTTTCTTTAGTCTCATTAAGTGGAACGTTGTTGGTTAATTATGGAATAATTTTTAGTATAGTTAGCATTCATCATGGGTTTAAAATAAGTTTTATATTAAAAATGGCTTCAGGTTTCATGATGGAATACAAAATAAAGATGCATTATACATAAACACACACACATGCACATGCATAGGTACACACACAAAATGCCACTATTACTCTATTAAACATGTAAAAAGTACAAATCTGTAAAAAAAAATTAAAAACTGAATTTGGAAACTAGGCATTATTGGTTAGAAACTGAGAAGGGAGAACCCTGAGGATAAATGAAGAAAAACTACTGAAGCAGAAATGCCATTTCAGCACTAGGAAGCTTCCAAATAAAAGGAAATCAAAAGATGAAAGAAACACAAGTATAGTTATTATACTGTTTATTTAGATTATAAGACTTTAGGGTGTTTATTTTTTTATTTTACTACTATTGGGTTTTATGGCAACTCATTTCTTCACGTGTAATTCTAAAGACTCATTTGTTAAAGTTATTGCTATTGCTCAATATGTTTTCCTTACAGCCCAAATAACAGTAAGGCTGGAAAGATTCCTTTGGATCTTTTTATCTGTTAGTCGTATATTACAACAAAAAATTGATTTCTAGTACCATGTGGGGCTGGGAGTTAGTTCAGTTGGTAGAGTTTTTGCTCTGCATGCTCTGAGGTCCTGGGTTCAATCTCCAGCACTGCAAAAATGGGAGAAGGACATGGCAGTCCACTCCCCAAACAACCAGCCATTGAAAACCCTGTGAAGAGCAGGGAAACTAGGCATGGTTCAGTGTCAGGAAGTATTTCATTCTATTGTACATAGGGTCACTATGAGTCGGCCCTTACTTGATGACATCTGCCAACAACAATAGTACCACGTAGATGTGTGGAGATTTTTCCTTTGGCTAATTTATTTTTTACAAGAAAGCCTGCTGTAATAGCCTGGCTACAGAATGATGTTTTATTCTTATTAAAGATAATCTGCAGTTATATTGTAACATTGCTCTGAATTCTACTCCACATAAGGATGATGGAGTGATTCTTTTAAATTTTATTTTGCCAAGACCTATGCAAGAGATCAATGCAATATTCTTACTTTTCAATTCACATAAAATTTCTAGTAACTATTTTCTTTTGTTATTACATTTAAGTCTAGTTTAGAAAAAAATT
This sequence comes from Pedetes capensis, assembly GCA_007922755.1. NCBI lineage: Eukaryota > Metazoa > Chordata > Mammalia > Rodentia > Pedetidae > Pedetes > Pedetes capensis. Next base: position 17,077 of record VMDO01002790.1, on the reverse strand, counting down.
TACATATTTGAGGGTGGAAACAGCTACTTTTGACAATAAAAGAAATTCAAGCAAAACCAATTTAGGAATTCTCTTCTTTACTTCCATTGCACTAACATCATCGCTTGAAGACTATTCTGGCTAATGATTATGTCTTACATATCTATAGTACTTTGCTGTTTTCAAACTGTAGGCTTGGTCTTTATTTCATGGGAACCTTACAAGTCCATAAAATAGATCAAAAATGAAGAGAAGGTCTGGTCTTGAGAGATGATTTCTTGTCTATATGCACACAACTAATTGTTGAAAGGACTTGGATTGTCACACTGGTTTACAATTGAGTCTGATCATTTTTATTTGTTGCTTATTTTTGCAAGTAGAATGACTGTATTTCAATGTAGATAATTCAACCCAGTAGATTAGAATAATTATAACAGTTAATAGCTGTATAATATTTTGTACTTTCCAGATTTACTTCATGCCCTTTATCTTATTTAATTTTTAGATTAACATTTGTCATAGCTATTGTTATCATCCTCACTTTACAGATTTGGAAACCAAGGTTCAGAAATCTCATGTGACCTTGGCCTAGGCAGTAGCAGACCCAGGATTGAATCCCTGCCCTTGGACTCCTTGTCCTATTCACTTTCCATTCCCCATGCTGCCCAAATAACTCTCCAACTCAAAACTTGTTTGTGTCCAAATTTTATGATTTATTTCATTTTGGAGGCAGAGCACCCTCCTAACTGTCTTTCTGAAGGAAATATTAAATTTCATTTACATTCTCCTGAGCCAGCATCTCTGAGTGGCAGAGAGAGGTGACCTAGAAAACAGCAGGGCTAATCCACATTTAGATAAATCTGAGCTTTATTTCTGCTTTCCTTAAGCTATTTATACTTCTATGTAGCAGTAGGTCAAAGTCTAGAAGCAAAGGATAATATTTTAAATTGATGTTTGACGATTTACTTTAGACTTGTTTTGTCTCTCTGCCTTACCATAGAATGCTGCTTATCTTTCGGTTGTGTCTTTTAAAAATTATTATCCTTTAAAAAGCACAAATTTAACTTTGATATTTACTCTAAAAACTGAAGTTACCTTTTTGATCTGAGTAGTTTACATCAGACTTGAACACCCCTACAATGTTGGGGACCGTCCATATTCTTATTTTTTAAATAAGGAAAGGGTCTGCGAACAGAACCTGGGTGTCTTCACTGTGAGCTTCCTTTCAATACCACCCTCCACTCCTCCCTGGGGGTCCCCATGAAGCCAGCAGTCCACAATTAATGTCTGACTGAAAAACATGTGAGGTGTTGATCAGCCTAGACGATCTGAAGACTGTACACTTTAAATGGGCAAATTGTGTGGTAAATGAATTATATTTCGATAAAGCTGCTTTTAAAAAAGAGGGATGTGGCAATAAACTCCCCAAACAATTCCAAAACAATCCGCCATTGAAAACCCTATGAGGGTCTCTGTGAGTCAGACATGACTCCACAGCACCTAACAACAGAAAAGGAAAGAATAAAAGCCATTAGTAACCTCAATTTTAGGAAAACAGGAAAACTTCTTAGATGGTTCGGTTTTCTGAGGGTTACTTAGACATAAAAAGAGAGAGGATTTGTTTTTAAATGTGCAAGAAATTCCAGATAAATATTAAGTAATTTCTTAACAATGTGCATGGCTTATACAGATCACTCTGAGATGGCATTGTTGTTGTTAGGTGTGGTTGAGTCGAATCGGTGTCCAACTCATAGTAACTCTATGTACAGCAGGCAAAACACTATTGCCAGTGATTTCCTACTATTCACAGGATTTTCAATGGCTGATTGTTTTCTGGGAGTGGGTCTCCAGGTCCTTCTTCTAAGCCTACAGTATCTGGTGTTCCCAGGAGGTCTCCCATTCAAGTACTAACCAGGCCTGACCCTGCTTAGCTTCTGAGATCTGACAGGATCAGATGCCACAGTGGTATGGCTTGCAGGCAGAAACAGCGTTAAATAGCATTAAAACTTCCTAATGTATTTATTCTGACTATGTAACAAATAGTTTAGGATACCTAGAAGCCAAATATAGGTTTATATCCTGTCTATAAGAAAAGTCATTTGAACTGGATTGAAGGTATATTCAGAAAGAAAAGATAATTAGTAAAATAAAATTTCTTGTGAATTGCCCGGACAAAAGTTACAAGTAACAAAACCCATAGGTTGCTTTTTTGCATTATACTGATAAAGCCTGAAATGGCTGTTATATGTGTTGAAAAAATGGACAAGATAAAAATAACTGTATAATTACATGACACTTTAGTACATACTCTGCCCAGTTAGCTACAAGTCCACTTTAGTGTGAAGTCAGAGAAAAGAATGCCCAAAACCCTGAAGAAAATCATGTACTATGTGTCTGTCAAGGGCAACACACTAATAACTCTCAGACATTCTATTAGGGAGTTTGGTTGGTGCTAGATGGAACCAAAGGATCCTGGTTTAATGAGACAAGCAGTTAAAAGTAAAAATTGCCCCAGAATATAGCAATGTGATTTCCTTCTAGAAACCCACATTTCCTTATCAGCTAGATTGTATAAATAAGTAAGGAACTATAATCTTTTGCCATTTCCCTAATCAGAAACTATCAAATTTTAATACCATGATTATTACTTGTAGTACTCGTACAATACATGTCCCTATGCTCCTCAGTGTTACACTGGGTTTGGGGCAGAGACCCAGGCATCAACATTTATAAGCACCTTAGTGGTGCTGATGGAAGTGGTGGTTACATTGTGGAAATGCACAAAAACAGTGCTCTCAGGTTGATACCTGGCATGGAAGGGAAGGCAGCTAAGAATATCCTGATTTACCCCGGACTCATGTACCACATGGGTAAATCATATCACATTGTATGAGTATACTGGATATTTGGATTGTTTCTACCGTTGACTATTATGAGTAATTCTTATGTGATCATTCATGGACAAATTTAGGTGTTGTTGTTGTTGTTAGGTGCTGTGAAGGCTGTGTCTGACTCATAGCAGCCCTACGTACAACAGATGAAACACTATTGTGCTTCTCTGCTATTCATAGGATTTTCAATGGCTGATTGTTTTTTTGGAGTAGGTTACCAGGACCTTCTCCCAAGCCTACAGTACCTGGTGTTCCCAGGCGCTCTCCCATCCAAGTACTAACCAGGTCCAACCCTGCTTAGCTTCCAAGATCTGATGAGATCAGATGCCACAGTGGTACTGGTGCAGGCAGATTTAGGTGTACATATATGTTTTCCTTTTTCTTGGGTATATGAGTAGAATTGGTAGGTCAAATGGTAATTCTGTGTTTAATTTCTTGAGGAACTTCTATACTGTGTTCATATGTGATTGTACCAGTTTACATTCTCGGCAATAGTGTATAAGAATTTGATTTTTCATATCCTTAACAACACTTGTCATTATCTGACTTTTTCATTATAACCATTCTGGTGGGTATAAAGAGGTATCTCATTATTGTTTTGACTGGCATTTCTCTATTGACTGATTAATTATGTTGAACATCCTTTCATGAGCCTATTGTCTATTTGCATATCTTCTCTGGAGAAGTATTTATCCAGATCTTTTTCCTATTCAGCATCCTAGTCAGTCATTTTAAGTGGATTCTTTATCTTTGTTATTAAATTGTAAGACATCTTTGTATATGCTAGACATAGTTCCTTCTTACATATATGATTTTCTAAATTTTTCTTCCCTTCTGTAGGTTGTACATTTATTTTCTTTATAGTATTCTTTGAAAGACAAAAATTTTAATTTAGATGAAGTACAGTTTATCTACATTTCTTTGGATGTTTATATTTTTGATGTCATATTTAAGAAACATTGCCAAATCTAGGATTATGAAAGTGTATAGCTATGATTTTTCCAGTTTTGTAGATTTAGTTTTTACATTTGTGTCTTTGATCACTTTGAATTAGTTTTTTATATGGTGTGAAATAAAGGTCCAACATTATTATTTTGCATATGCCTACCCAGTTGTCCTAGCACCACTTGTGGAAAAGATCATTTTTTCCATATTTACTTGTTTTGGTACCTTTGTAAAAAAATCAGTTAAGTGTAAATGTGAAAGTTTATTACAGGACTCCCTATTCTAGTCCATTGATCTATATGTTTCTTCTGATGCCAGTACTACATTGCCTGGATCACTGTCACTTTTTAATAAGTACAGAAATTGGGACATATCAGTCCTTCAGTTTTGTTCTTCCCGTCCATGATTAATCTTGTTACTTTGAGTTCCTCAAATCTCCATATAAATTTTAGATTCAGTTTGTCAACTCATACAAAAAATCCAACTGAAATTTTGGTGGAGATTATATTGAACCTGTAGATCAGTTATGGGAGTACTACCATTTTTATAATATTGAATTTTGTGATCCATGAACATGGGCTATCTTTTCACTTAATTTCTTTCAACATCTTTTGGAATTTTCAGCCTATAAATTCAGCACCTCTTTTGTTAAACTTATTCTGAAGTTTAGTTTTTAATTTTTTCTGATGCCATTTTAAATTATATTGTTTAAATATGCTCATTGTTACTTTATAGAAATGCATCTTTTTTGACAGAGTCTTGCCATGTAGCCCAGGCTGGCCTTGAACTTTTGATTTTCCTGCCTCAGACTCCCAAGTGCTGGAATTACAGATTAGCACTACTGTGCCCAGCCCCTGCAATTTATTTCCGTACATTGATCTTTGTATGTTATAAAGTTGCTGAACTCCTTTATTCGTTCTAATCATTTTTATTGGATTCTCTAGGATGTTTTTTAATTTACAAGAGCATATCATCTTAGAATAGAGATAGTTTTATTTTTTCCTTTCTAACCCATGCATTTAATGTCATTTTCTTGCCTAATTGTCCTGGCTATCACCTCTGAAACATTGAACAGAAGTACTGGGAACAGACAATCATGTCTTATTTTTGATATTAAGAGATATGCTTTCAGTCTTTTACTGACCTGTTTTTTTCCTTCTTCTTAGCTAAATATTCACCTTTAGAACTAATCCTGCAAAGTGCAGATCCACTCCTTTGCTTGATTCTCATGTCAGCTAGGTGTATTCTGAGCTATTAGTTTGCCATTTAGACTTCTTCACCTCAGTATTTGTCCTATAATGAGGTTTCCAGAATTAATGAGACTGTTTGTTAGTGGTTTTGTTTTACATTTAGTGCAATTCTGTGTTTCAGACATGTACTTTATATGTGTATATAATATGGAGACTCTTTCAAAACTCTGTTCAGATATCTGAAAACCTCTGCGCAGGGTAAAATCATCCTTAAGTCTTACCTAAGTTTTTCTAAGGGACAGCATGAACCATAATAGTTTTTGTTAAGTTTAGAAAGTTATTAAGAAAAAGGAAAGATGGTTTTAATTGGTGACTTTAAAATTTTAAATGATATAATAGTGAAAATTGCCTTGTATATGATAGATACTTTCCTAAGCATTTCCAATTATTTAATTTTCATGAGTTATGTGGGTACTGTGATTACCCCCATTTCAAAGATGAAAAATCTGAAGCACATGGATCTAAAATAATTTTCAAAACAACAACAGCAACAAAACCACTAATAAGAAGTCAAGGTTGGAGTTGAACTCAAGAAGTCTTATTTTAGAGGTTGCTCTTTTGACTACTATATGGGGGTAAGTGAAATAAATTACTTAGCAGAACTTTGTAAGTAGCAAATGTGGAATAATTGTGTATTCTAATTGCTATTTTTCAATCATTCCAAGCAAGGATGTGCTTGTTGTTTTTTTTTAGAAACATGTCAGTTATGGTTTGAATTTAAAATGTCCCCCAAAAGTTGTGTGCTTGAATAATAGGTCCCTAGGCAGTAGCACTGTTTTGAGAGGCTGGAACATTAAGATGTGGGACGTAGCTGGTGGAAGTAGGTCACTAAGAGTGGGTCTTTGTAGGTTTTACCTAGACCCATGGTTCTGGTAAACTTTCTCTGCTCCTATCTACCACAATGTGAGGCCCTGCGCCATAGGGCCTGTCACAAGGGTGCAGCCCCATCATGCCTTCCCACCACTATGGCCTGAGATCCTCTAAACCATGAGCCAAAATAAATCTTTCCTTTCATAAGTTGTTTCTGCCAGGTATTTTGCCACAGAAACACACAAGCTAACTAAAGAAATGGCTCTATGATTTGAAGTTCTCCATCAATCCACACTCATGACAAGAGTAACTAAAATGTTTCTCAGTATCATCAAATGTTTCCTGAAAATAGGAAAACTTACATAGGGAAGTTTACAAAGAGTTAAAAATATACAAAATTATGATACTATGTTTAATCAATTTAGGCTAGGAGAGCAAAAATAACCCATTAATTTTAAGGAGAATTTGGAAAAGGCCTTGATAAACATTAATGAAAATTAGAATTGAAGGTAACCATGTCAATCAGTGTCTGTGCATGTTCAGCTAGGTAGCCATGACTGTAGAGAAATGGCCTGAAATAACATTATGTGTGCTTAGAATAATCAAAATCAAAATTCATTTGGCAAATGTTTAGTTACTATTATGTGAAGATGACTGCAGTAGTCTCTACAGTCAAGGAGATATAATAAATTAATAAGCTATTTATCTCTCCCTCATCAGGGCTTATAACCTAGTAGAGATCACAGGTGTGTGCATACCCGACTAAGAGAGTAAATGGAGGAAGGAGATTTCAGGGTATGGGCTCCTCATGAGACTGTTGCAAGTGATACTATGTGAAAACAAGAATCCTGAAGTGTTTGGAGACTTGGTGCTCTGCAGTGGTTAACAAAGTGGAGGCATGTTCAAATCCTCACATTATCACTGAGAAAGTAGCTTGGTGACTGGGAAAATGCTCTGATCTCCCTACACATTTTCCTTTTTTCAATTTTTCACTGGAAATACTATTGCCTACTTCAAAATGTTTAGTGAGAATAAAAACACATTATGCATCACTAAGGGCTGGGATTTAGCTCAGTTGGTAGAGCGCTGCTCTGCAGTCTCTGAGGTCCCGAGTTCAATTCCCAGCACTGCAAAATGGGAGAAGGACCTGGAAATCCACTCCCAAGGCAATCCCGAAACAGTCAGCCATTGAAAACCCTATGAGGGTTGCTATGAGTCGGATACTGACTCGACGGCACCTAACAACAACAACAACAACATGCACCACTAAAGATAATACCTGGCAGAAGGAAAAATGTTCAATAAATAGGGAACTTTCTGGGGAGATGGAAATGACTGAGGTGATACTTACATGGGTATATACATTTATCAAAGCTCATTGAAGTATACGCATAATTGCATGCAATTAATTGTCTGTACATATGCCTAAAATATTGGATTGAAAAATAGTACTACCTAAAAACTTCTGGGCTTGAGGACATTCTTTAATTTTTTTTAATATATCTTTCAAAGTAGCCTGAGTAATTAGTATCTAATAACTCTCCAAAAGCTTCCAGGCAAAGGTAGAGTTATCCTACAGTGTAGAGCTAAAAGTAAGTATTCTCTGAGCCTGAAAGCTTTGTATCTCAAAATACCCCAAGACTAAATTAAATTATGTGATGGGATGATTTTCTTCACAGTAGGATTTTCAGAGGAATAGCTTCCCCAAAAGAAAGTTTCCAGTGAATGACTTTGATGATACTTCTTGATGTGACAAATGAATGGTAAAGGAGGAGTTGAAATATTTAAATTCATGATCTGTGATTAAGTGCCAGGTACTCAAACAGAGGTGTTATATTAAAGGTCAATTCTGGGATAAAATTCAAATAAATTAAGCACTGTTGCACTGTTAGTATAAATTTTTTTCATTTTTCTTTTCTTCTGTGTGTGTTTGTGTGTGGGAGTGCGTGTGTGTGTGTGTGTGTGTGTGTGTGTGTGTGTGTGTGTGTGTGTGTGTGTAGTGTGTGGTTGTGGATCCAACCCAGGGCCCCACACATGCTAGGCAAGAGGTCTATCACTGAGCCAAACCCTCAGCCTCTGTTTTTATTTTTCATTTTGAGACAGGGACTTGTTATATACAGACTGTCTGTCCCAAACTAGTGATTCTCCTGCCTCAGCCTTCTGAGTCATTGGGATTACAGGCATGTGCCATGGCTCCTGGCTTTTTTTTTTTTTCCTGCCGACTGTAAAAAACATGCAAGTTAAGTTGTTATGGAGACAGTAAATCCCAGGAATTTCCATACTTTGTTTTCTAAATCCCTTCTCCTTGGGACAAATTTCTAAGGCAGATGTTGGAAAAAAGTTTTAAAATTCAGCTGGGCACTGTGGCACACCCTTGTAACCCTAGAGACTCAGGAAGCTGAGACAGGATGATCACGAATTTGAGGCCAGAGGCAGCCTGAGAAGTCTTAGAGAGAGTCTGTCCCGAACCAAAAAATAAAAATGGGATGGGAGTGCAGCTCAGAGGTGGAGCATCCCACGTTCAATACCCTAGTAATGGGGAAAAAAAAGTTTTAAACTCTTTTAACTGGAACATCTCTATTAGCTGTTATATGTAAGATAAAATTGCCAGTGCTTATAGAGTAACAACAAAAAAATCATTTAAAAAATATGTGTCCATTGAAAAATTACTTCAGGGTATGCTTTAGTGTAAAAACAATGTGTAAACATAAAGTACTTCTACCTTGCCTTACACACACTCTTTAAATATTTTTTGACTAAATGAATCAACAAGAAAGCAGCAATAAAAGAAGTACAGATACAATTTTATTATAAACGTGCAACTTTAAAACCAGGAATGGGTTTCATCACAGTAAACAGGGAATGGAAAGGACAGCCACTGTGCTTGGGAAATCCATAGGACCCACACCTTACACACTGCCTGGCCCACAAAGTACAATAAAGTAGGCATGGTGGAGCACACCTGTAATCCCCACACTCAGGAGGCAAGGCAGGAGGATTATGAGTTCAAGGCCAGCCAGAGCTATATAGTGAGACCCTATCTCTAAAATAACTAAAACCAAAAATTAAAAAAAAGATGACAAATGCATGTGAAACTGAATCATTTAATGTAATGTCTGGGGAGGGGAGTGTTATTTTTTCAAGGTCTGTAATAGCAAACTACCTTCTAGGTGAAATTGCCTGGGAACCAGTGTGATGAAAACAAATGGAATCTAAATGAGTTTCCCTCTGCAGGACTTCCTCCTGCAGAGCATGGAGCCATGGGGTTTACAGCAGGTGTAGTTCTCAGTTGCCTTTCACATCTATGGAGCAGTTCTGCTGAATCCCAGTGTGCAGATGGCCTCTGGGCACCTCATGAAAACTCAGGGTCTGATTCAGTGGCTCCGGGTGTGGCCTGAGACCCTGCATTTGTAAGGAGCCCCAGGTGATGTCAAGATGGGTGTCAATGGGCCACACTCTAGAAGGTGAGGCCCTAGGGGAAGAGGTGGGTTTCTTAAGGATGAGCAGGGACAGTGCATGCAGCCCCTGCACCTGGAGTTGGGGGATGGCTTTGAGACCACACAGGAGTCACTTTACTGTCCTGAGTCCAAACTGCCTACCAGGGGAAATAGGTGTAGTAATAATAATAGTACATTAATATGCTGCTCAAAGAGCCTTGTGAGATTTAAATGAATAATTTAATGTAAAAGTTCAGGGGCATCCTTTGTACATAGCGATGCTTGGTGAGTGCCGAGCCTAACCATTGAGCAAAGGTTTGGTGCCCTGGCATTCAGAGGGCCACATCCCTCACTCCCCTACCTGCCAAGGACAGTGCACAGCACCAAGTGGACACTTATTCAACACTTACAAAGTTCAATTAGAATCATGGCAGATTAGTGCTTGTATGTTATGGCTGTGGGTGTAACTGGATGGTGACCTGTTGGCTCTCTGTGATACCAGCAAAAGAGAATCTTCACCAAGAAAGCATGGACTTTGAGGCCTTGAGGCCCCTCGGAGCCAACAGTTGAAGACAGAACCAGCTCCTTCTAACAAAAAATATAGTATTAGGACAGCTGACTTTTATGCTGATGTCACAGGGACCTCACAGGTCCATAAATTGGTATGAAATCCAGCTATCCTTGACATATAGCAGGCCCATCCCTGGCAGGGACCTCAGCCCTCCTTGGAGCACAGCCTGCTGGGGTGACTCGTACCCAAAGTCCCTGTTATCCTCCAGAGCTTTGTGAAACTGGCTCTTGCGACTGGTCCTGCCTGGAAGATGCTCTGCCGAAGGTCAAGTGAGGGGCCTGTCAGCAACTAGTACCCAGCTCAACAAAATTCCCACCCAGCACAGCAGGGCTATGGGCAGAAAAACCGAGAATTACCTGCAGCTCTGCTGAGTCTTAATGGCCCTTTCTACTGAGGATTCAGAGACAAACGACTTGTTAGTGCCTCACAAAGTCTAGTTTATTCAACTTTCAGTGAAAACAGTAAATCACTTAGTGTTTTCAAAAAGCAATGGAATATTTAAGTCCAATCAATAAGTATTTAAACAAAATGTTATTAATAATCTATAAATCTCAAGAGAAAAACTGAAGGTGTTGCCTTACTGAAGGAGTCCATTAAATATGGACCAGAGTTTGTAAATAGGTATTCAGGCTTTGCTGCTTCATTGGCCAAGCAGGTTAATTTCACACAGTATTTTTAAATTGTCGGCTTTACCAATTATTATTTATAAAGTGTATAAATTAAGATTATCAATGTTTAGTCTTTAGAAACAGATTTTTATATAATAGCTTTAATTTGTAAGCTCATAATTGACATTAACCTCATGACTCTTCTTCTGCTAAAATTATTGGCCTTGATTTCTTACACAAATATTTACCACTTCATAGTAGATAGGTTTTAGCCCAGGATAATCCATCTGGTTGATACATTCCATCATCTTGTAGAAAAATTATTTCATGAACAATAGAAGATTGTTTGCAATGTTTATTAATCTTCTCCTCAGGCTTTGCATAGGAACTGGTTATGTCACAACTCAAATGGATCTAATTATTGATAATCTGCAGAATTTTCATCTCAATACCTTAATACCGTGGACAGATGTGATGATGGCCTGCTAAGAGGTAATATTTCTAATGACAAAAAACACAAGTGGAATTTGCTCCTCTTCCTTCTTTTTCACTTTTATATATGATATGATACTATTTTTCAATATTCTCAATACATATCTTCTGATATTGAGATTAAAAATATAAAAATTGAGATTAAAAATTCTCTAGAATAATCATACAGTCTCGGTAATATTCAGCTAATCGTGGAGGGTTCATTTGGAAGTAATCTTATGGCTGGGTTTGAATATTTTAGGAGATTTTTCTGTGGCTGTGGTATGTGATTTTAAAATGAGTGTTTCTTAAAAACTATATTCAGCTAAGACAATATTGGCTGTGTTGTATGGTATACACCATTAACATCCACTCCCATTTATTAAATGTATTGAAGTAGGTGCCACTGCTCTTGAGATGTTGATTCTGACTAGCAGTGATCTGAGGCCCACATAGCCCTCACTCTTGTTTTTAGAAGACCCTCTTTCAGCTCTTCACTTGGCTGATTATCAAGAACATGAGTCATTCTTTACCTTAGAACTGAGCATATGTCTGCTATGAGTTCTCACCAGAGACTTTAACCTTGGAATTCTCTTCTAACATTCTCATCCAAGCTCAGTTTCAATAAATAATATGAAGAGGTTGACCTACTGGTCTTTTTGCTGTTATTTAAACAGACTATTACTTTAGGGTTTTCCTAGTTTCCTGTGCTCACCTTTCTCCCAGATATCCCCTTAGCTTTCTTCCTCATTTCATTGATGTCTCTACTCAAATAATGTCCTGTCTTAAAGAGCTTTCATGAGAATTCTGTCTGGCATAGCGGTGCCCACCCCCATTATGTTCTCTGTCACCTCACCTCGGTGTAGATTTTTCCATAGCATTCATCATATAATGCTTGCTTGTTTATTTGTTATCTAAATCGCTTTAATAGAATACCATCTGCTACTTTCTCAATAGTGGCTGTCACATATTAGGTGCCCAATTAAATTTGTGAAATGGTTGAGTGAAAATAGCCTGAAGAATGTGTGGTCCATCCATTCCTGTATGTATTATAAATATTGATCTTGTAGTAAGATGTCTATATTATTAGAGATCTGTGGTATGCAAGGCTGTTTGGGGCCCCTAACAGCATTGCTTTTAGTGAGTTGTGCCTTAGCATAATGTTCTTGTCCTATCTGAGGGACATTATAAGAAATAGCCATGTTAATTATTTATTATAGCTTTAGGTTTGGAGATGAAGTCAGGGCCACCATCCAGTGCATCACTAGATGACTTCTTTTTGCCAACACAGGCCAAATTTCTCTCATGAGTTACAGGTTTTTCACTAATGCCTAAGTATCTTCAACAGTCACATTTGTGTCCCTAATGAGTAGCTTTGAATACTGTGCTTTATGGTTGGCTAGCTTACATTTACTCCTGGGTTTATTGTTTTCCTTCAGTAATTTATGCAGTTAATGTGTATATTTCCACATGCTGCTTCAATTCATTTGTGGAGGGAAAAGGGCATAAGGATAAAAATATAAATAAGTAATAGGTCCCAGTTTGTTTTTTCCCTCTTGAACTCAATCATAACAGATAATAAACATTTAATTGCATTCATTATAAATGAAAATTACTCTTACATATTAAAAATAACATATTCATATATTTGAGGGAGTACTGTGCAGATATGAATGAGATTTTTAGCTACTCATCTATTTCCTTCTTCCTGTAGTGTCATCTTCCCTGCTTTCTTCCTTATAAATTCCACCCTTTCTTCACATCCAGTTTGACTTCCCCTTTTTCCCAAGAGCATTCTTACACCTCCTCATTTTTGCTCAGTGGTCATGTATATTCACTATCTGTACTAGTATCTTGAGGCATGATTTACATTTTCATTGATTTTTAGGTTTGCAAGCTTGTTTCCTGAGCCAGAACTCTCCATTTCTGAAAGAGAAGCACTGTACCTTTTGGTTTTCCCACTTCTCTCTAGAAAGTCTAGAAAGATGTATGTATGGAAACAAAGCCAAATGAGAGACACATTGGGAAAAAAATAAGGTGTTTAGTTTAGAAAAGACATGATTAGGGAAATAGCATAATAACTATGATCATACATTTACAGGCTCTTAGGCAGAAAAAGATCAGGGCTTCGTGTAATTCATTCCATAAACCAAGCACTGATTGTAGTTTCTCTTGACTTTGTTTCCCTTGGTTTCCTTTACCCCTTATATAATACAAAGAGCATTTGATGGTTAAACCTGAATCCTGAATTCTAGACCCCAGCTCCTGCAGGAACCAGGTACTTGAGCTCTAGCAAAGGTCTGGCCTCTCCTAGTCTCAGTTTCCAAATCTAAAGGCTAAAAAATATTCTAAATTATCTTTTCTCTTTCAGTTCCAAAATGTCATGAGCTCCTAGTGCTCTCCCCTTCAATAGCAACAATCTGCTAACCAATATTATAATGAATAGCATAAATTTCCATTATAATTAGTACTATCTTCCCAATGCAAATAAAGTATTAATTCTTTAAAATAGCAATTATGTTTTCTGTAATATCTTGATGTTCCAATGGAGGCTTTTTAATTATAGTGCAAAATTGAACCTTAACTTTTAAATGATTATGACTCAAAATTGTTGTTGTTGTTAGGTGCCGTCGAGTCGGTATCCAACTCATACCAACCCTCGTAGGGTTTTCAGTGGCTGACTGTTTCAGGATTGCCTTGGGAGTGGGTTGCCAGGCCCTTCTCCCATTTTTTGCAGTGCTGGGAATTGAATTCAGGACCTCAGAGACTGCAGCGCAGCGCTCTACCAACTGAGCTAAATCCCAGCCCTGACTCAAAATTGGTGAAATCCAAATTCCTGAAAAGCTGCTATTTTAAAATGCTTGAGATGTTTACTGACCTTGATGTTGATTTTAGTCTCTTTCTGCCAATGTCTATATTCATCCTCACTATTTACAATTTTTATAGAAGAGGGAAGTTTTTAAAAGATTACAAGTACATATTTTGTCTTCACTTATGTTTAAAGAAATGATAGATGTCATATTTTAGAATCAATAATACGATGGATTTAATTTGAGTGAATGTCAAGGGTAAATTGATGGTAAATGTTGTATTTCATATATTTGAAATTATAATCAATTTTAAAGAAAAACAAAATATTAGATGTTGATCTTGTGGTATATCTAAAGATCACATCCTGGCTTTCTTAGATTAAATGTGACTCTAAAATGTTATGAAATCTGAGAAATAAATTGAAATAAATTGAAAGATTCTTTCTTTGGGGACTGATTTTAGCACTGAAAGGAAGAGTAGCCAATGGGCATAAATCAGGGCTCCCCAGTGCTCTTTTACTTGCATGTTTTGAGTTCTATAATAACTATAGTGTATGCTCCTGTTATGGTTTAGATATGTAGTGCCCCCCAAAAGGCTCATGTATTGAAAGCATGATCTTGCATGCAAGCACTGTTCAGAGGTGGGGCTTTTTGGAAGTGTTTGGATCATGACAGCTTTGACTTCATAAATGGATTACTCCACTGATGGATTCAAAACTTGAATAGACTATGGGAAGTAGTGGAACTTTGGAAGGTTGGAATTGGATGGAGGAAGTAGGCCACTGGGGACATGTCCTTGGGCCATATGTACATTAGTGGTGACGTGCCCTAACTGGAACATAACCAGTGACATCAGGGCACTAAGATTTATATCATTTTTAAGGATGTATAGCTATTTATTTTTGTTGCAAGTAGATTTATGCTTCTTAAAGTATTTTGCCTGTTTTGGTTTCTATATGTATATATATAAATACACATACACATATATACACACACACATATATACATATATATATATACACACATATAAACAAAATGAAAATTCAAATTACAATTTATTAAATTGACAATAATTCAGAAACATCTTTTGTATTAAAATGAAAGTCACGTCTTGATATTTTTAATTGAAACTTTATTCAGTTGTGGAACAAAATAAAAGACAAAATATAAAATGTTAAGTTTCAAAGTTAGTATCATGGTTTCTGCACAGGACTTTTGAACAGTTTAAGCAGACAGGCTTTCTGAACTTAGTACCCAAAGAATATATTTTCCTATCAAATTTTGATGGACAAATGTAACATCATTTTCTTTTTGCCACCTCTGTTTGATTTTCTTGGGATGGATTGGGCATTTAAGGTCCTAAAATACCCTTAATTAAAGTTTATATTTTGATAGGAATTCTTTCATTATATACTCATTGTTTCAATTCAGGAAGAATTATTTCTCATGATACTGTTGTTCTTAAGTGCTGTCGAGTTGGATCCCACTCAGAGCAACCCTATGTACAACAGAATGAAACATTCCCTGACATTGTACCATACCAGGCCACTATAGTCAGTGCTTCTCTGCTATTCATAGGGTTTTCAATGGCTGATTGTTTTGAGATTGCTTCAGGAGAGGATTGCCAACTCCTTCTACCTTTTTTGCAGTGCTGGGGATGGAACCCAGGGCTTCAGCATAGAACAGCACTGTACCAACTGAGCTAAACCTCAGTCACTCTCATCCTAATAGCTGCATAAAGTCCAATCGTGATAATTGTTTTCTATATAAATTTTTATATGTAAGAATTTACTACAGCCATACCTACCATTTTTTAAAAAGTGACTATTTGCCATCTACAGGTTCCATGACCAATATTTTTTTTATTGAAAATTTTTAATGTACACCTTAATGTGATTCATTCTGACATGGTTTTCATTGTGACATTTCCATATATGCATTTTGATGTATATTATTCATATAGGTGCCCCCTTACCCTTTTGTATGCTTCTCCCCCACCCTCCCCATCTAAGTCTTCTCTATCATTTACTTGGTAATATTTTTCTATATGTCCTTGGGTTCCAGTTCTGTTTAAGATAGAAACTTTTCCTGTAGTGAACTTTGTTTTTATCTTGTCAGAACAATTGCATGCATTTTCTAGACCATTTATATTGACACCATTCTTAGCATTTTTTTTCACTTTATTTTGATCCGACCTTTGAATAGGATTTTTCCTTCTTACAATTTTGATTCAGCTCCCACATATGAGTGAAAACGTGGTGTTTCTCTTTCTGAGCTTGTGTTCATTCACTTAAAATAATTTTCTCCAATTCCATCAATTTTGCTGCGAATGACATTATTTCATTTTTCTTGATTGCTGAGTAGTATTCCATTGTGTATATGTATCATAGTTTTTTTATCCATTCTTCTGTTAAGGGCACTTTGGCTGATTCCATATCCTTGCTATTGTGAAAAGTGCAGCATTGAACATGGAGATGCAGGTGTCTCGGTGGTAGGATGACCCATCTTCCTTTGGGTAAATTCCCAGTACTGTTATAGCTGGGTCATATGGTAGATCAATTTTCAGTTTTTTAAGATACCTCCATATTGATTTCCATAGTAGTTGGACCAACTTATAGCTCCACCAAAAATGTAAGAATGTTCCCTTTTCCCCGCAACCTCGCCAACATTTGTTGTTATTTGTTTTAATGGCTAGGGGTACTGAGCATTTTTTCATGTGTTTCATGGATTTACAGACCTCATCATTTGAGAACTGTCTACTCAGTTCCTTTGCCCATTTGTGTATTGGGTTATTTGTTTTTTGGAGGGAGTTTTTTACTTGAGTTCTTAATGCGAAGTATTTTCCCATTCCATGGGGGTTTCCTTGACCTGTTAATTGTTTCTTTTCCTGTGCAAAAGCTTTTTAATTTCATATGATCCCATTCATCTATTCTTCTTGCAATTTCTTGAGCAACTGGAGTCCTATTAAGGAAATACTTTCCTATGCCTATATGATGGAGTGTATTGCCTATCTTGCCTTCTATAAGTTTTAAAGTTTCTGGTTTTTTGTTGAGATCTTTTATCCATTTTGAGTTTACTCTCATGTATATTGAGAGATGCAGGTCAGCTTTCATTTTTCTGCATGTGGATGACCATGTTTCCCAGCACCATTTGTTGAAAAGGCTGTCCTTTTTCCAGTTTACTTGCTTTGCTCCTTTGTCAAAAATAAGGTGGCTATAGGTGTGTTGAGGTATATCTGGGTCTTCTATTCTGTTCCAGATGTCTTCGGGCCTATTTTTGTGCCAGTACCAAGCTGTTTTTGCAAC